>CAUYLG010043981.1:0-14508 GCA_963573385.1 Cacajao melanocephalus
ACTGAGATACCATCTCACGCCAGTTAGAATGGTGATCATTAAAAAATCTGGAGACAACAGATGCTAGAGAGGATGTGGATAAATAGGAACACTTTTACACTGTTCATGGGAGTGTAAACTAGTTCAACCATTGTGGAAGACCATGTGGCAATTCATCAAGGACCTAGAAATAGAAATTCCAATTGACCCAGCAATCCTATTACTAGGTATATATCCAAAGGATTATAAATCATTGTTTTATAAAGACACATGCACACGTGTGCTCATTGTGGCACTGTTTACAATAGCAAAGACCTGGAACCAACCTGACTGCCCATTGATGGAAACCATCATCCTCAGGAAACTGACACAAGAACAGAACAATGGGAACACATGGCCACAGGGAGGGGAGCATCACACACTGGGGTCTGTTGGTGGGGACTAGGGGAGGGGCAGTGGGGGGTAGGGAGGTTGGGGAGGGATAACATGGCGAGAAATGCCAGATATAGGAGACGGGGGTGGGGATGGAGGCAGTAAACGACATTGCCATGTATGTACCTATGAAACACTCCTGCATGATCTGCACATGTACCCCAGAACCTAAAGTACAATAAAAAATATTTTTAAAAAATCAAAATCCTAAAAATATTAAAAGCAGAAAGTTACATTTCATAAGAAAGTATAGACAAATTTCTTACAATTCCCTCTTCCAATAAGTAATCTTTATGAAGGGGCTTAAGAAGGAAATTATTGACAAAGACAATTTTCCTTGAAACACTTTGGAAAATCTTTTTTATATGGGGAACACAAGCAGATATGGAATGACTTTGTTATAATGCTGGGTAGAGAACATACACACACACACACACACACACACACACACACACACGTTTCTCCACGTCTAATGTGGAAAACAGAGTTTAAGCAGCATCTTTTAGATAAAAGTAGCAAATAAACAGATATGGCTGAGCTTTGACAAATAAAAAATTATCAGGCCTTCTAATGCCTCAACTCTCAGAAGATAGTGTGGCCAGCCATTCAGAATATGAAATGTGACAATGTACATTATATGGTTGTGTGACATGGACAAAGCATCATAAAATCATGTACAGTTCTCCTCTTTTCTTCCTTCCAAGGTATCATCTATCATTCACACTGTTCTGGGCCCTTTATTTTCTTAATTAGGCCAAGAAGTAGAGAAAACTGGAATATCAAATTTAGTAAGTAGCTTTATATGTTTAAAAGACATGGAACACTAGGTAATAATGTTAAGAATTTCTACTCATCAAAAAATACTAAGAGTTAAAAGACAGCATATGGAGTAGAAAAAGGTATTCATAACACATATATACAAATAGTCTATCCTGAATACATAAAAACTCCTATGAATCAATAGGAAAGGACACATGAAGCCAGCAAAAACTGGGTAAAAATTTCTGAACAAAAGCTTTACAAAAGACAATGTTCAGAAAACCAATAAAGATATGAAAAGGTGTTCAACTTCAGAGTTCATCTCAGAAATGCAAGTTAAAACTATAAAAAGGCTTTACTACATGTTTACCATAATGGTAAAAAGGAAAATCAATAAAAAACAAAAATGGTAAATAAGTGTTGGTAACTTCTTACACATTTATACACTTCTACTGAGAGAATAAATTAGTACAAACACTTTGTAAAACTTTTTAGCAGTACCCACTAAAGCCACTCATCCTGGGAAAAAAAAGTTCAAGCAGCTGGGTTTTGATCCATTCATTATCTTCACAAAGGGAAGCTCTTGCGTGACAGAAAGGCTTTTTGGTCTGTCCACTCCAGTCTTCATAACTGGACCTCCAAATAAATACATTAACAATATTTGCTAGGAAGAAGTGACTTTATCTCCAACATGCCCCTGGCCAGATGTCCTGGTTCAGGATTACCTATAACAAATGAACCCAAGATATACAAGAAATGGCTCTCATGTGAATGTCATTTAAGTTACACAATTCTTTGACTTCACAATTTAAATGCTCTGGCTGTGTGAAATGGTGCTGCACACTTAATATAGAGATCTCATTTTTTACTCTGCACCAGAAAGACATGTCTCACAGGAGAAAACAGGACTTGGGAAACCAGCCTCAACACCACTAACTTATCTCTGCTTTTTCTGAAAGGTATGATTGTTTTCAAATTGAAATTATTTAGCAAAGCCTGCTAAAGTGTGAGATCTCTCATTTATTGAGTTTTATTTGATACTTTAATTCTGTGTCTTAGCTTGTAAGTATACAATAAGACCCAACAATTCTACTCTTAGGTAAATGCCAAACCAATCATTCACTGTGTTCCAGTAAGACTTGGAATTGTTATATTCACAACAGCACTATTCTTAATGGCCTCAAACTGGAAACTATCAAATGCCAATACAGAAAATAAAATGAATAAATTGTGATATATTCACACACAAAAAGGAATTTTATTCGAGTTAATAACTTCAACTACATCTATCAGTATAGATGAATCTCATAAATGATGTTGATCGAATAAGATTCACTAAAAGAGTAAAACCAGATTATGTATCTGTTCAATGTGATAAAATGTGGAGAGTGATTAGAGAGAACAAAAACATACTAGGAGTATAATTGAAAAAAAAAGAACTTGTCAAACGGAAAAAAACTTTGGAGATAACAATTCATCTAATTATTAATAGGTCTAATACTTTTTTTTTGGTTTTAAGAAAAAATACTTGCATGGAATTTTAATGAAATATCAAACTGTCATGTTTTAGTGGGGCTTTCTGGTTGAAAGAGACTAAGTTAAAAACTGACTCACATTACTTTACTGCCACCTGATGGCAAGGACTAGAATTACAGGCAGAAGAGATTGTTCTACCAGTAGTTGCATCACTAGTTCATACCGATTCGTTTTCACTAAAGTTTTGAAAAGTTAACACATATATAGCTTACATGCACGGATAACTTAGGGAAAAAATATTCCTCTGCATACTGTTAATGAACACTCAATTTCTTAATTTTTCTAGTATCATTGAAGAACCTTAAAACATTATCACTTAACTAATAATTCCAAGTACTTATTTCTGCCTTCTGAAATGATGAAAATGGTGATGATGGTGTTGGTAATCATTGTAACACCAAATACCTTAAGCCCCTATTCATAACGTACTATGCTAAACCCTCTAATACAGGACTTCTTAACTCAGTTTTCAGTAGAATCTAGGAATCCATATATTTGGGGAAAATTACATCATTATTTTTACTAAACTTTAACTGAGATTTAGCATTTCTTTCCATAGAATCTATTATTTCCTTTTTTAGGAATAACAAATTATTTTCATCATACATTATATTTACAAGAACTATCTCAATAAACTTGTTTATGCTCATTACTACATTGAAATTATGTTATTTGACTCATGATTAGACCTCATTAATGTGTAAAGACTAACATACATTACTATATCACATAATCTTGAATTTTTTGATAAGTATATTTCATTACAATTGGTTTTCTTTTTAACTCTATATATGATATTTTCCAATTGTACCAAAGGGTTCTGTGACCCTCCAAAATTAAGAATCCCTGAAATATCTTTTACTCCTTATAACATCATGTCACTGACATTATCATCCCATTTCAGAACTAAGGAAAATGAAGCATGTAAAGTGAAATGACTCACTCAAGTTCACAAGACCAGTAAATCCAATAGCTAGGATTAGAATCCAAATCCATCTGGCTTCAGAGCATGTCCCCTTGACCATTGGTCTATTGTGGCCTGTTAGGAATTTATAACCTGGGACAGTGGCTTTCACACTGTTATCTACAGAACTCTGGGTTCTTTCCATGTCCTCCATTAGATGTAATGGGAAGCAGGAGGGATCATACTATAGGAAGATCAGTCCCTTGTTGATAATTGGAGTTCCATTTAAAGTTTTGTTTTTAAAACATTTGTCCTCTAATATTAAAAAAAAAAAAATGAAGTTCCAAACTGTTACCCTAAAAGGGTAATAGACAAGCTGTAGTTACAAAACATATTTTTAAAAATTAGAGATCAGACAGATATTTTTATTAGCAGCCATTTTCAGTCAGCCGAGGCCCCAAATAAATTATTTTACTGGTAATTTGATCCTTTAAAATCTTAATCTGAGAAGCAACTAGATTTTTACAGATATAATAGAATATTCTTAGTTCTGACTCCTCAATGTCAGCTATACAACAGAGGAAAAATCCCAGCACATTCCAAGATTATATCCACCCCACACACCCCAACACTAAGACCTTAAGTTTATTCTATAATCTGTATAAGACTTTAAGTTCAGGGGTATAAAACCAGATTAGTTACACAGGTAAACTTGTGTCACGGGGGTTTATTGTACAGACTTTTTCATCACCCACATATTAAGCCTAGTAATGATTACTTATTTTTACTGATTCTCTCCCTATTCCCACCTTCCACCTTCCAGTAGGCCCCCATGTGTGTTGTTCCCCTCTTTGGGTCCATGTGTTGTCATCATTCAGTTCCCACTTATAAGTGAGAATATCCAATATTTGGTTTTCTGTTCTTGTGTTAGTTTGTTACGGATAACTCCATGTCTATCTATGTCCCTGAAAAAGACACAATCTCAATTTTTATGGCTGCATTGTATTCCATGGAGTATAAGTATCACATTTTCTTTATCTAGTCTACTGGGCTGGTAGATATACTAAAAATTGATGACTGGCAACACACTAGACATGGATAGTGCATGTTAAAATACAGTCACTCAACCTCACTTCTATCTTATTTTGTTATTAAAGTGCTTGCCTTAATTACTTCCTGTGGAATTTCTATGTGTTCTCTGGAACAATTTCAAGATTAAATAGATTAGGCAGAGTTTTAGCTTTAAAAGGTAAGTTGTATGTTTGGAAATGCTACTTATTCAATTAAGAAGGCTTAAATTGGAGAAAGAAAGTTTTTTTTTTTTTTAAGACTTTGATTTTTCTTTCAGAGATCTCATTTGAGTTCACAAGCAGTAGAGCTGAGTTAGGAAAAAAACTATAAGTCATTTTTAAGGTTCATCATTTTGTGATGGGTCAGAAGGAAGCGCAGGAGCTGGCTAGGTCAGAATTAAAAGCAGAAGTTGATCCAGAATCTTTGTTTCTGTCATCAAATGTGTTACAGTGACCAATAGGTGTGTCATTCAGCACTATTAACTTTCTCAGAAATATTAAACTGATCTCTGAACATTTTCTAGTGTCCCAGGTTATAAAGAAATGAATGAAAAATAACTTGAAACACAGATGCTGCTACATGAGGGAAAGAATATTATAAAATTGGAGAAAAATAAAACCATAGCTGTGGAGCATGTCTGCTCAAAAATCTTGTGAGTAAAATACAGCATGTCTGCACAGGTTTTTCATTGATCCTGAATTTCTTAGAACAGCAATGAGGAGAAAAGCCTCTATAATCCCTGACTGGTCAGTAGCTTACGCATCTGCTTTCAGATGAAGATCTCATTTCCTTGTAATCTCTCCTCTCTACCCCCAAAATTCTCTTCAAACAACACCAAGAGCATATAACTGATGTATATGTAGCACTGCACATTTTATGTGGCACTTTAAGTATAGATTAGTCCTCATAAACTGCATAAATGCTTACTGTATAAACAAAAACTTCATATGCAGTTGATTTGATTACCCTACTTTCTCTTTGCTTTTACTGATTACCTTTAACCAATAATTACCCAACCGTAAGAATGGGTAAATCATTTATTCTTCCCTCCCCTAACTGCCTGCATTAAAATATCAGACAAATATCAAAAGACAGAAACAATTTAAGCAAACATCCAAGCCACAGTGAGAGGTCCAATAAGTGCCACAGGCATGAGTGATGGACAAAGGAGACAGTCAGGCCCAGAGGCAAAATTGCACTAATGAGACAAGGAAGCAAAAACTGAAGTTGCTAAAGGGAACATGGTGCAGGAGTTCAAGATTTGAAGGAACAGTATCTCAGTCCTCCCTACAACGTAATCAACATTTTAACCTCTCACATGATCTACCTCACCATCTCAACACCAAAACTTTTTCATACTCATCTTTCCACTTTCAGATTTCATCAGCATGTTCTCAACACCAAACTGTCACAGAGTAAAATACACAATTTATTCTTTGAAATAAAACTTCTTTGTTTGCTGTGATAGTCCCAGAGCCAAAAACTGCCTGGAACACAGTACATTCTCAATACGTATGTTCAATGAATGAATGTTTTACTACTCATTCAGCATAACTTGTTGATTCCCAACACATTCATATTTATATATTATATGAACCCCACAATCATATGCAAATACGTATTAAATGGATATACGTGTAGGGCAATTTATGTGGATGGCAATATTAAAATAAACCCATTCATCCAGGAACTTATAACCTACATGGAGGGAAGGATACACATACAACAAGTTAAACCATGCAATTCCGTATGTGCTATTTGCTGACATAGTGATATGGTCTTTACATGTTTACGGAGAAAGCCATCACAGTTAGATGAATCCAGAGAGGAAAGCTTCATAATAAGAATACCAATAGCGATGGAGAGATCCAAGATGGCTGAATAGGAACAGCTTTAGAGTGCAGTTCCCAGGGAGAAGAATGCAGAGGGTGAGTGTTCACTGCCATTTCCAAACAGTTTTTACTGCCCACAGACCAGGAGATTCCCGGGCTGAAAAGCACCACAAGTTTCCAGCATGGCTGTTTCAGCTGGCACTGAGGGTCTCCCCACAAAAATTCACACAAATCCAGGTGGCCATTTCAATAGGCACCTGGAATGCCTGGATACAGAGCCACCCATGCAACTGAGAAAAAGGGGGCTGAAACAGGAAGCCAGGTGTACTGGCTTGCGAGTCCCACACCCTACAAAGACAAGCAATCTGAAGTGCTCTGGATAGAGAGTTTTGCAGCAAGTGCAGCTGAACCCGGGACAGTCCAGCTCAGTAAAGGGAAGGGCATCAGCCATTACCGAGGCACTCCACCACTACTGAGGAAGTCCGCCATTACCAAGGCAGTTCACCAGAAACAGACTTCAGAAGGTGGGTAATAACAGAATTCTCTGAACTAAAAGAACATGTTCTAACCCAATGCAAAGAAACTAAGAACCTTGAAAAAAGGTTAGGCAAAATGCTAATGAGAATGAACAGCTTAGAGAATATAAATGGCCTGATGGAGCTGAAAAACACAACAAGAGAACTTTGCGAAGTATACACAAGCTTCAATAGCCAAATTGACCAAGCAGAAAAAAGGATATCAGAGATGGAAGATCAACTCAATGAAATAAAATGAGAAGGCAAGATTAAAGAACAAAGAGTGAAAAGAAATGAACAAAGCCTCCAAGAAATATGGGATTATGTGAAAAGACCTAATCTACATTTGATAGGTGTACCTGAATGTGATGGAGAGAATGAATCCTAGCTGGAAAACACTCTTCAGGATATTATCCAGGAGAACTTCCCCAACCTAGCAAGGCAGGCCAACATTCAAGTCCAGGAAATACAGAGATCACCACAAAGATATTCCTCAAGAAGAGCAACCCCAAGGCACATAATCATCAGATTCACCAGGGTTGAAATGAAGGAAAAAATGCTAAGGGAAGCCAGAGAGAAAGGTTGGGATACCCGCAAAGAGAAGCCCATCAGACTCACAGTGGATCTCTGGGCAGAAACCCTACAAGCCAGATGAGAGTGGGGTCCAGTATTCAACATCCTTAAAGAAAGAACTTTTTTTTTTTTGTACTTTAGGTTCTTGGGTACATGTGCAGATCATGCATAATTGTTGCACAGGTACATACAGGGCTCTGTGGTTTGCTGCCTACATCCCCCCATCACCTACATTTGGCATTCTTTCCCATGTTACCCTCCCCAACCTCCCCACGCCCTGCTGTCCCTCCCTTGCTTCCCCCAACAACCCCAGTATGTGATGCTCTCCTCCCTGTGTCCCTGTGTTTTCATTGTTCAACACCCACCTATAAGTGAGAACAAGCAATGTTTGATTTTCTGTTCTTGTGTCAGTTTGCTGAGAATAATGGTTTCCAGATTCATTCATGTCCCTACAAAGGGTATGAACTCATCGTTTTATATGGCTGCATAGTATTCCATGGTGTATATGTGTCACATTTTCCTTACCCAATCTATCATTGATGCGCAATCAGGTTGGTTCCAGGTCTTTGCTGTTGTAAACAGTGCCACTATGAACATATGTGTGCATGTGTCTTTATAATAGAAAAACTTATAATCCTTTGGGTATATTTCAAGTAATGGGATTGCTGGGTCAAAAGAAATTTCTATTTCTAGGTCCTTGAGGAAGCTCCACACTGTCTTCCACAATGGTTGAACTAGTTTATACTCCCACCAACAGTGTAAAAGTGTTCCTATTTCTCCATATCCTCTTCAGCATCTGTTGTCTCTAGATTTTTTAATGATCGCCATTCTAACTGGAGTGAGGTAGTATCTCATTGTGGTTTTGATTTGCATTTCTCTAATAATCAGTGATTATGAGCATTTTTTCATGTTTGTTGGCTTTATATATGTTTTCTTTTGGAAAGTGTCTGTTCATATCCTTCTACTTTTGGATGGGTTTGTTTTTTTCTTGTAAATCTGTTTTAGTTCTTTGTAGATTCTCGATATTAGCCCTTTGTCAGATGGGTAGATGGCAAAAATTTTTTCCCATTCTGTTGGTTGCCTTTTCACTCTAATGATTGTTTCTTTTGCTGTACAGAAGCTCTGGAGTTTAATTAGGTCCCGTTTGTCTATTTTGGCTTTTGTTGCCAATGCTTTTTGTGTTTGTCATGAAGTCCTTGCCTATGCCTATGTACTGAATGGTTTTGCCTAGGTTTTCTTGTAGGGTTTTTATGGTGTTAGGTCTTCTGTTTAAATCTTTAATCCATCTTGAGTTAATTTTAGTGTAAGGTGTCAGGAAGTGGTCTAGTTTCTGCTTTCTGCACACTGCTAGCCAGTTTTCCCAATGCCATTTATTAAACAGGGATTCCTTTCCCCATTGCTTTATTTTTGTCAGGTTTGTGGAAGATCAGATGGTTGTAGATGTGTGGCATTGCCTCCAAGGCCTCTGCTCTGTTCCATTGGTTTATATCTCTGTTTTGGTACCAGTACCATGCTGTTTTGATTACTGTAGCTTTGTAGTACAGTTTGAAATCAGATAGCATGATGCCTCTGGCTTTGTTCTTTTTGCTTAGGATTGTCTTGGCTATGAGAGCTCTCTTTTGATTTCATATGAAGTTCAAGGTGGTTTTTTTCCATTTCTGTGAAGAAGGTCATTGGTAGCTTGATGGAGATAGCATTGAATCTATAAATTACCTTGGGCAGTGCGGCAGTTTTCACAATATTGATTCTTCCTAACCATGATCATGGAATGTTTCTCCATTTGTTTGTGTCCTCTCTTACTTCCTTGAGCAGGGGTTTGTAGTTCTTCTTGAAGTGGTCCATTACATCCTTCGTTAGTTGTATTCCTAGGTATTTTATTCTCTTTGTAGCAATTGTGAATAGGAGTTCACTCTTGATTTGGCTCTCTTTAAGTCTGTTATTGGTGTATAGGAATGCTTGTGATTTCAGCACATTGATTTTCTATCCTGAGACTTTGCTGAAGTTGCTTATCAGTTTCAGCAGATTTTGGGCTGAAACGATTGGGTCTTCCATATATACAGTCATGTTGTCTGCAAATAGAGACAATTTGACTTCTTCCTTTCCTAATTGCATACACTTTATTTCTTTTTCTTGCCTAATTGCTCTGGCTAGAATTTCCAATACTATATTGAATAGGAGTGGTGAGAGAGGGGATCCTTGTCTAGTGCCAGATTTCAAAGGGAATGCTTCCAGTTTTTGCCCTTTTAGTATGATATTGGCTGTAGGTTTGTCATAAATAGCTTTTATTATTTTCAGATATGTTCCTTTGATACCCAGTTTATTGAGAGTTTTAGCATAAAGCGTTGTTGAATTTTGTCAAAGGCCTTCCCTGCATCTATTGACAAAATCATGTGGTTTTTGTCTTTGGTTCTGTTTATGTGATGGATTATGTTTACAGACTTGCGTATGTTGAACCAGCCTTGCATCCCCAGGATGAAGCCTACTTGATCATGATGGATAAGCTTTTTGATGTGCTGTTGCAATTGGTTTGCCAGTATTTTACTGAAGATTTTTGCATCTATGTTCATCATGAATATTGGCCTGAAGTTTTATTTTCTTGTTTGAGTTTCTGCTGGGTTTTGGTATCAGGATGATGTTGTTCTCATAAAATGATATGGTAAGGATTCCCTCTTTTTGGATTATTTAGAATAGTTTCAGAAGTAGTGGTACCAGCTCCTGTTTGTACATCTGGTAGAATTTGGCTGTGAACGCATCTGGACCTGGACTTTTTTTGGTTGGTAGGCTATTAAATGCTGCCTCAACTTCAGCCCTTGTTATGAGTCTATTCAGGGTTTCAACTTCTTCCTGGTTTACACTTGGGAGGGTGCAAGTGTACAGGAATTTATCCATTTCTTCCAGGTTTACATGCATAAAGTTGTTTGTAGCAATCTCTGATACCAGTTTGCATTTCTGTGGAGTCAGTGGTGATATCCCCTTTTTCATTTTTTATTGTGTCTATTTGATTCTTCTTCCTTTTCTTTTTTATTAATCTGGCTAGAGGTCTATTTTGTTGTTCTTTTCAAAAAAGCAGCTCCTGGATTTATTGATTTTCTGAGGAATTTTTTGTGTCTCTATCTCCTTCAGTTCTGCTGTTAGTTATTTCTTGTCTTCTGCTAGCTTTTTATTTTAATCTTGCTCCTCTAGCTCTCTCAATTTTCAGGATAGGGTGTCGATTTTAGATCTTTCCTTCCTTCTCATGTGGGCATTTATTGCTATAAATTTCCCTCTAGTCACTGCTTTAAATGTGTCCCAGATATTCTGGTACATTGTGTCTTCATTCTCATTGGTTTCGAAGAACATCTTTATTTCTGCCTTCATTTCATTGCTTATCCAGTCGATATTCAGGAGCCAGTAGTCAGTGTCCATGAAGTTGTGCAGTTCGGAGTTAGTTTCTTAATTCTGATTTCTAATTTGATTGCACTGTGATCTGAGAGACTCTTTGTTATGATTTCCATTCTTCTGCATTTGCTGAGGAGAGATTTACTTCCAATTATGTGGTCAATTTTAGAGTAGATGCCATGTGGTGCTGAGAGGAATGTATATATTCTGTGGATTTGGGGTGGAGAGTTCTATAGATGTCTATTAGGTCCCCTTGTTCCAGATCTGAGTTCAAGTCCTAGATATCCTTGTTAATTTTCCATCTCATTGATCTAATACTGACAGTGGAGTGTTAAAGTCTCCCACTATTACTGTTTGGGAGTCTAAGTCTCTTTGTATGTCATTAAAAACTTGTTTTATGTATCTGGGTGCTCCTGTATTGGGCGCGTATATATTTAGGATGGTTAGCTCTTATTGTTGCATTGATCCTTTCGCCATTATGCAATGACCTTCTTTGTCTCCTTTGATCTTTGCTGGTTTAAAGTCCATTATATCAAAGACTAGCATTTCAACTCCTGCTTTTGTTTGCTCTCCATTTGCTTGGTAAATCTTCCTCCATCCCTTTATTTTGAGCCTATGTGTGTCCTTGCACATGAGATGGGTTTCCTGAATACAACACACTGATGGGTCTTGACTTTTTATCCAATTTGCCAGTCTGTGTGTCTTTTGATTGGGACATTTAGCCCATTTACATTTAAGGTTAGTATTGTTATGTCTGAATTTGATCCTGCCATTTTGAAGCTAGCTGGTTGTTTTGCCCATTAGTTGACACATTTTCTTCATTTTGTCGATGGTCTTTACCATTTGGTGCATTTTTGGGGTGGCTGGTACTGGTTGTTCCTTTCCTTGTTTAGTGCTTTTTTTAGGAGCTCTTGTAAGGCAGGCCTGGTGGTTATGAAATCTCTCAGCAATTGCTTGTCCATAAAGGATTATATTTCTCCTTCACTTATGAAGCTTAGTTTGGCAGGATATGAATTTCTAGGTTGAAAATTCTTTTCTTTAAGGATGTTGAATATTGACCCCACTCTCTTCTGGCTTGTAGCGTTTCTGCAGAGACATCCACTGTGAGTCTTGATGGGCTTCCCTTTCTGGGTAACCTGACTTTTTTCTCTGGCTTCCCTTAGCATTTTTTCCTTCATTTCAACCCTGGTGAATCTGATGATTATGTGCCTTGGGGTTGCTCTTCTTGAGGAATATTTTTGTGGTGTTCTCTGTATTTCCTGGACTTGAATGTTGGCCTGCCTTGCCAAGTTGGGAAAGTTCTCCTGGACAGTATCCTGAAAAGCGTTTTCCAGATTGGATTCATTCTCCCTGTCATATTGTGGTACAGTTATCAAATGTAGATTAGGTCTTTTCACATAATCCCATATTTCTTGGAGGCTTTGTTCATTTCTTTTCACTCTTTGTTCTCTAATCTTGCCTTCTCATTTTATTTCATTGAGTTGATCTTCCATCTCTGATATCCTTTCTTCCGCTTGGTCAATTTGGCTATTGAAACCTGTGTATGCTTTGCAAAGTTCTTGTGCTGTGTTTTTCAGCTCCATCAAGTCATTTATGTTCTTCTCTAAGCTGTTTATTCTAGTTAGCATCTCATCTAACCTTTTTTCTAGGTTATTAGTTTCTTTGCATTGGGTTAGCACATGTTCTTTTAGTTCAGAGAAGTTTGTTTTTACCCACCTTCTGAAGCTTGTTTCTGTCAATTCATCAGATTCATTCTCCATACATCTTTGATCTCTAGCTGGTGAGAAGTTGTGATCTGTTGTAGGAGGAGAGGTGTTCTGGTTTTTGTGTTTTCAATTTTTTGCACTGGCTTCTTCTCATCTTTGTGGCTTTATCTACCTGTGGTCTTTGTAGTTGGTGACTTTTGGATGGGGTCTCTGAGTGGACATCCTTTTTGTTGATGATGAAGTTATTCTTCCTGTTTCTTAGTTTTCCTTCTAACAGGCCCCTCTGCTGCAGGACATCTGGAGGTCTACTCCAGACCCCACTGACCAGGGCATCACCTGCAGGGGCTGAAGAACAGCAAGGGTTGCCATTGGTATCTTCCTCTGCTATCCTTGTCCCAGAAGGGTACCTGTTAGATGTTGGCCTGAGCTCCCCTTTATGAGGTGTCTCTTTGTGTATACAGGGATCTGGGAGTTGCTTGAAGAGACAGTCTGTCCCTTATAGGAGCTCAAGTGCTGTGCTGGGAGCTCCGTTATTCTGTGCAGAGCTGCTGGGTAGGTACATTTAAGCATGCTGCACCTGAACACATAACCACCTCTTTTCCCAGGTTTTCTGTCCTAGGAAGGTCAACTTTATTTGTAAGTTCCTGTCATGCTGCTGTCTTTTTTCATAGATGCGCTGCCCCACAGCAAGTAATCTAGTCACAATCTGCCAGCAGAGGTTTGCTGAGCTGCTGCAGGCTCTGCCCAGCTGTTGTGTAAACTGCCTCAGTAGTGGCAGACTGCCTAAGTAGTGAGGGACGCCCTCCCCCCCCGAACTGGACCATCCTGGATCCAGTTGCGCTTGCTGCAAAACTCTCAATCCAGAGTGTTTCAGATTGCTTGTTTTGTGGGGGTTATACCCACCAAGCCAGATCTTCTGGCTCCCTATCTCAGCCCCCTCCCTTTCAGTTGAATGGCAGGCCCTGTCTCCCAGGCATTCCAGGATCCAGTCAAAATGGCCTCCCAGACTTGTGTGAGTTTCTGTGCACTGACAGGGCACTGGCTGAAACTGTTGGGCTGAAAACACATGGCATTTTTGGGCCTGGCAATCTCCTGGTCTTTGGGCAGTGAAAACTTGTTTGAAATGCAGTGAGTACACACCCTCTGTGCTGTTCTCTCTGGGAACAGTACTCCAGAGCTGTTCCTATTTGGCCATCCTGCTGCTCTCCCTGAAAAAGAACTTTCAACCTAGTATTTCATATCCAGCCAAACTAAATTTCATAAGCAAAGGAGAAATAAAATCCTTTAAGAACAACCAATTGTTGAGAGATTTTTGTCACCACCAGGCCTGCCTTACAAGAGCTCCTGAAAGAAGCACTAAACATAGAAAGGAACAACCAGTACCAGCCACTCCAAAAACATAGCAAATGGTAAAGAGCATCAACACAATGAAGAAACTGCATCAACTACCAGGCACAACATCCAGCTAGCATCAAAATGGCAGCATCAAATTCAGACATAGCGATATTAACATTAAATGTAAATGGGCTAAATGCCCCAGTCAAAAGACACAGACTGGCAAATTGGATAAAAAGTCAAAACCCATCAGTGTGCTTTATTGAGGAAACCTATCTCATGTCCAAGGACATACATAGGCTCAAAATAAGGGGATAGAGGAAGATTTACCAAGCAAATGGAGAGGAAAAAAAAAAAAGAAAAAAGAAAAGCAGGCGTTGCAATGTTAGTCTCTCATAAAATAGACTTTAAAGCAACAAAGATCAAAAGAGGAAAAGAAGGTCATTACATAATTGTAAAAGGATCAATGCAACAAGAAGAGCTAACTG
>CAUYLG010043984.1:0-235908 GCA_963573385.1 Cacajao melanocephalus
CCCATTTTTGTGGGTTTATACACCTGTTGTCTTTGTAATTGCTGACTTTCAGATTGGGTCTGAGTGGATGTCCGGCTTGTTGGTGATGAAGTTTTTTTCTGTTTCTTAGTTTTCCTTCGGCAGATGCCCTTTCCCCACAGAGCTAGGCCTTCCCGGGTTCAGCTGTGCTTACTGTGAAACTCTCAGTCCTCAGAGCCTCCAGTTGCTGTTCTTGTGGGGATGGGACCAGCCGAGCCCGACTCGAAGGGCACCCAGTCGTGTATACTCCACACTGAGAAGTGCCAAGCCGCTCTGGGGCGCCGGCAAAACAGCTGTGCCGGCCAAAAGAGTCGCACTGGCGACCTGTGTGGCTCCTCCACTGGGAATCTCCCAGTTTGTGGGCAACAGAAATTCGTCTGAAATTGTGGCGTCCACTCGCTCTCTGCGCTTTCACTGGGTGCTACAATCCTGAGCTGTTGCTAATCCGCCATCTTGGATCTCTCTCCACTATTTAAGTTTTAACCTCATGAAGTGTCCAAACTTCATCTCCTATATTTAATACAAAAGCCTTCTGAGAAGAAAAATAGACTGTGTGTGCATTCCTGCTGTCTTTCCTCTACTCGGAATACAAGATCTTCAGTAAACAGAACATTAGAAGATATTCTTTGCACTACAGCTATTTCTTAAGAATGCCACTCTTTCTCTTCAATACTTTTTTGTACACTTCTACATAAACAGCTATTCCCAAGATGCAACTGATGAAACAAATGAAATGCTGGTGGTAATACCTCCCATCCTAGGATATGTAACCCCATAAAGAAATGTGTGAAGTTAGGGGAAGAGATAGGCAGAATGCTGGGAAATGTGCATCAAAAAGTATTGTGTTCTGGTTATTCTACCTGTTCATAGCATCATAGAGCCATACAGTAACAGCAGAAGATGCCATATAAATAAAGTAAAGCTACAATAGATGAGTGCCTTCTAGGAAGCATATATGGAACTTGGAGTAAATTCATCAACCTGCCCTTTAGCTGTTATGATGAACAAGGAATTTTACCATCTGTTTCAAGTGGACAGAACCAAGGGAAGCCATGTATCTTATTTGTTGACATATGACGAGATTAAAAATAAAGTGAAAGAAAGCACCAGTTGGCCTATAGAAAATAATGCCAGTTTGGAAGGTTCAAATGACAATTGTAACTGTAAAAATTATCAACTTCTACTTCAGAAGAAAATCATGAAACTCTTTGGCATCTTTAACTCATACAAGAAAAAAATTAGTTTAATGAAGAGGAACTGAAATATGTATGCTGAGAATAACCCAGGAAGAAAGTCAACAAGTTGACACAAAAAGGCAACAATATTAGGCAAAAACAGATGTGGACTAGATGTGAAAATATTGCAGAAAAATTTTTAAATGCAACAGCGATTTTAAAATAATATTTAAGGTCAAAAAGAGCAGAATTGGTGTAGAACACAAACTTGGGATCCTTTACCAGTTTGCAGAGGAAAAGGACACAGATGTGAAAGTTACAAAAAAGACATAACTATAGAGAACAGAAAGCTGATATATATATATATCAGCTTTGGTTGGAGGCCTCAGTTGGCTATTGGTTGGAGGCCTCAGTTCCTTTCTGGTTCTCATCTGGATGCTTTAGTTCCTTACCACATAGAACTATTTTATAAAGCAGCTGACTCTCCCTAGAGAAAATGAAAAGACAGAGAGAGAGAGAGAAACTGTGCTGTTGTTTACATTCCAGTCTCTAAGTCATACACTGTCATTTTTATACTCTCTCTCTATATATATATGTATATGTATGTATAAAATACTATATATATATATATTAGAAGAATAATTAGAATTCATGAAGAAAAGCTTAAGCAAATACAACAGAAAAAAAAACACCAAAAATATTATTTAAAAAAAATCTTTCAAACTAAAGAAAGTTAAGATTTCATGAGATAATAATTTGCAGGGAAAAAAATTCAGTGAATTCATACCCACAACTGAACTTATTCTGTGTGATTGTGTGATGCTTTAGGAAAACATGGCCACAAGTTCTTTTATATTCTTCCCTTCAAGAGCTTAGTTTCTCTTCCCTTGAGAATGAACCAGATTTAGTAGTGACTTGCTTCTAACTTGCTTCTAAAAGTGAAAGTGTGTGACTTAGAGACTGGAATGTAAAAGACAGCAGTTTCTCTCTCTCTCTCTCTTTCTTTTCATTTGCTCTGGGGGGAGTCAGCTGCTTTATAAAATAGTTCTATGTAGTAAGGAACTAAAGCATCCAGATGAGAACCAGCAAGGAACTGAGGCCTCCAACCAGTAGCCAATAGTCATGTGAGTGAACCATCATAGAAGCAGATCCTTCAGCTCCATGCAAGCCTCCAGATGACTATAGCTCTAGCCAATACATTGATTGCAACCTCATCAGAGACTCTAAATCAAAATTACTCAGCTAAGCCTCTACTGGATTCTGACCCACAGAAGAGATAACAAATGTCTGGTTTTATTAAGCCCCAAAATTTGGGAGTAATTTTAAAATGCTGAAATAGAGAGCTAACATACCCTGGCACCATTTTTAAACTACCTCTATATTATGTTGATGCAAAAACTATTATATATGAAGTACATAAGAAAGAGTTATGTGCTGATAATAAGCATTCTATCTAAAAGTTACTTAAGAGAATAAAAATAAAAATAGATCAGACTTCTCTTCCACAACACTAAATGGCAGATATCTGTAAATGAATATCTACTAAGTTTGGAGAAAATATTCTGACTCAATGATTGTATATAGAGTTAAGACATTCTTAGATACTCATGAGTTCTTAAAATACACCCCACATATGCCCTTCTTGGAAAAAAATTGATGATATTTTAAAAATAACTTAGTAAAGAAAGAACACTCAAGAAAAAAGATGGATACAAAAAGCAGTAAGTACTGCCAATTAACTGTATCTGTAAATATAAAGTATTACAATATTATTAAACATGTGCTATTAAATAACTATAATTGTCAATAATTATTTTTAAAATCAAGGATATAATTGGTATATATCCACAGTAATATAGTATATATAGTCTATAACTGTATATATAGTACTTATAACTATATATAGTGTTTGTGTGTGTGTGTATGTATATATATATATATATATATATATATATAAATACATAATAATGGGCATCTAAAATCCCATGTTATATTAAGAAAGACTGATAAGTGAGGTATATGTGAGAAAGTGTACTAAACTTTGATTTATATGGGGTAGGAAAAAACTTAAAATTTGTTGTTTTTCTAAGGTTTTGAAAATTAGAGAAATATAGATTATTTTGAAATTGTTAAATATAACTGTTGATGGAATTAAAAATCAAAAGCTACCTTTACAAAGTTTGGAAAACATGAAATATGGAAATATAGCTTTGATAGCAGACGTCAGAAAAAAGTGAAAAAATGAGAATGCATAAAATAGATCACACAGATAAAATGATAGTTAAAAGCAAATATTTATCCTGCAAAAAATTAATTGATTAAAATACCACATTGAAAGCCAAGATTTATATTTGATCAAAACCAAAATCCCAGTATATTCTGACAATGGTATACATCAAAAGTGGACACAAAGCTGTACCACTAAACATTAAAGTACAGATTAAAATATGTTTAATAAGTGTTGATCAGGGAGACAATGTTGTTTCATTAATATTAGGCAAAGTAGAATTCAGTGCAACACACAAAGAATATCCTTGTCTTAGAGGGTCATTTTACATCAAGAAAGGGTATATTTGGCAAAGAAAATGTAAAAATTATAAATCTCCCTTTACCAAATCCAGTTACAACCACACATATAAAGTAAAAATTATAAATGAAATGGAATTTCAGGTACATTAACTGCAAATTTTAAAAACATTTTCCCTAAAGTTGAAAAGAAGTACAAAAAATAGTATACTTTGGAAAGAATTGGCAGTTTTAACTATGTTTTTCAAAGTTGAGCTTTTATATAAAAAAGTACACAAAAAGAGGCTCCAAGTTGGCTAACTAGGGGCATTTAATACTTGCTTCCTCCACTAAGAAGAACCAAAATAGCAAGTAGATAATCACACTTTAAATAGATCATCCAAGAGAAAACACTGGAATTCAACAAATAAGTGACAGGCAATACCTAAAGCAAGGAATGAGAAAGAAGTGAGGCAGTCTACTTGGCTCGGATTAGCTGGGAGCTGAGAGAGACTCCCCAGTATGGGGAAAAGAGTGAGAGACCCTCAGCAGTCCACATGCTCACCGTGGACTCCTTCAGTCCTAGCCATGGAAAAGCCTCTCAGCCCTCAGAGGCTCTGAAATAATGTAGGGAGCTGACAAGAAATCGTACTACAAGCACTGTGCCAGGGAGGAAAGCTTGTGCTGGGTCCCTCACATTCTTTGAAACCTAAGTAGCTATGGCAAGGTGCCATTTTAGAACTCCATCCCTAATAGGCTACACACTATCCTGGAGCCCAGCAGCGCTGAGGCTGAGGTTCAAGAGAAGAGCTGGCTTAGGTATGAGTAACTGCAGGCTACCCCACCCAAGGCTGAGGCATGAGTGGTATGCATGCCCCCCATCTGCCAGTCTAGGATACCATTACTGAAGATAGCACTGCCCCCCAGTGGCAGAGCAGCAGCATGGCCACTGCTACCCCCTACCTGAACATTCCACTGATGGCCTAGGAATTACTCCACCCGTGCATACCATGGCCAATTCCTAAACACATGATCAAGGGGCCTGAGGGCAAGCCAATCTGCCCCAGCTTCATCCCTCCTTCCCCTGCCCTGACAGAGCAGAGCAGCACAGTCCAGGGACCAGGGGATTTCCCAGCCCAGTCCACCACCATTGGCACCTGAACACTTCTCCCAGGGACCTGAGGTCGAGCCTAACCACTGGGCCACTACCACCACAGCTGGCACCTATTTGCACTGCCACTTGTGGGCCTGCAGACTGGCTTACTCAGCCACTGCAGCCACTACCAGCACCAGCACACAGTGATAAGGAACCAGAGATTTCTCCACAACTGCCACTGCCATTGCCCATGCCATGCCAGCTTCTCTTTTAAGAGAGGCACATTCTGTCCACTCTCTCCACCACTGGTGCCCAAAGCCTGACCCATCTGGCATCCCAGTTCCCAGGAAAACTGCCCACAGCATCTACTAATAACTGCACTCTAAGCCACCAAGGAAATATCAAATATCACTGATATTGTTTACAGACAAACAAATCACGCAGAGACAATGCTCTTGCATACACCAAGAACCAAAACCAAAGTGCTTTACCCAACGAACACCATAGATTCATCCTTAGAAAAAAGTCCTTTCCTACAAAAGCAAATTCAGAAAACTGGAAGAAGCAACTTATATGCCAGATGCATAGATACCAACATAAGGACATAGGAAACATGAAAAAGCAAAGAAATATGACACCTCCAAAGGAACACTATAATTCCTCAGAAACACATCCCAATCAAAAAGAAATCCACAAAATCCTGGAAAAAGAATTCAAATTGTTGATTTTAAAGAAGCTCAGTGAGATACAAAAGAACTTTAAAAAAACAGTACAAAAAATTCAGAATATAGATGTGAAATTCATCAAAGAGACAGATATCACAAAAAAAGAACCAAACAAATTCTGAAACTGAAGAATTCATTGAATCAACTACAAAACACATTCAAAAGCTCCAACAGTAGACTAAATCAAAAAGAAGAAAGAATCTCAGAACTTGAAGTTAGGTCTTTTGAAATACCTACTCAGACAAAAATTTTTAAAAAGAAAAAGGAATGAACAAAGCCTTCATGATATATGGAACACCATAAAGCAATCAAATATATGAATTATTGGTATCCCAGAAGGTGAATAGAAAACAAAAGGTTACAAAAGCCTATTTAATGAAATAATAGATGAAAACTTTGCAAGTTTAATAAGAGATTTAGACATCCAGTTACAGGAGGCCCAATGATACCCAAAGAGATACAATGTAAAAAGGTCTTCTCCACAGCACTTTACAGTCAAGATATCTAAAGTCAATGACAAAGAGAGAATCCTAAAAACAGCAAGAGGAAAGTATCTAGTCACATATAAAGAAGCTCTTAACTGGCTAGGAGAGAATGAGATGATATATTCAAATCCTGAAATGGAAGGGAAAAAAACTGTCAGCCAAAGATACTATACCCAGCAAAATTATCTTTCATCAATGAAGGAGGAATAGTCTTTCCCAGACAACCAAAAGCTGAAAGAATTCATCACCACTAAACTAGCCCCACAAAAAATGCTCAAGGGAGTCCTAAACCTGAAAATGAAATAATGAGATTTACCTTTAAAAAACACATACGAATACAAAAACGGTAAAGCAAACACACAAATGAGAAAGAGAAAGGACTCAAATGACATATCCACAAATAACTGCCAAACCACAATAACAAACAATAAGAGAAAAGGAAAGGAACAAATAATATATAAAACAATCAGGAAACAATATGAACAAAACCTCACATATCAATAATAACCTTGAATGTGAATGGATTAAACTCTCCACTTAAAAGCTGGGCTGACTGAATGGATTAAAAAAAAAAGAACATGATTCAGCTATATGCTGCCTACAAAATGTGCACTTTACCTGTAAAGACATGTAAAGAGTGAAAGTAAAAAGACGGAAAATGCTTTTCCATGCAAACAGAAACCAAAAGCAAGCAAGAGTTGCTATATTTAGATAAAACAGACATTAGGCCAAAAAAAATTTTTTAAGACAAAGAAAATCATTATATAATAATGAACAATCCAGAGAGGAAATAACAATTCTAAATATATATACACCCAACACTAAATCACCTAGATTCATAAAGCAAATATTACTAGATCTAAAGAGAGAGATAGACTCCAATCCAATAATAGGGATGTCAACACCACACTCTCAGCCTTAGTCAGATCATCTAAACTGATAATCAATAGATAAACTTTGCATTTAAACTGGAGTTTAGACCAAATAGACTAAACAGACATTTAAAGAGCATTTTATCCAACAATGGCAGAATGCACATTCTTCTCCTCAGCATATGGAATGTTTTCCAGTACAGACCATCTGTTAGACCACAAAGAAGTCCCAACAAATTTTAAAACATATATATTATGTCAGCTACCTTCTCGGGCCACAATAGAATAAAACTATGAATCAATACTAAGAGGACTTTTGGAAACTATACAAATATGTGGAAATTAAACAACACACTCCAGAACTATAGTTGAGTCAATGAAGACATTAAAATGGAAATTAAAAAATTTCTTCAAATAAAATGGAGATACAACATACCAAAACCTCTGGGATACAGCAAAAGCAGTACTAAAAGGGAAGTTGATATCAATAAATGCCTATATCCAAAAATTAGAAATATTTCAAATAAACTATCTAACGATGCACCTCAAGGAATCAGAAAAGCAAGAACAAAGCAAATCCAAAATTGGAAGAAGGAAATAAGTGATAGGAGGAGGAGAGAAAGAATAAAGACCAGAACAGAACTAAATGAAATAGAAACTAGAAACTATATACAAAGAATCAATGAAACAAAAGATTGATTCTTCAAAAATAAAATTGATAAACCACTAGTTAGAATAACCAAGAAAAGAGAAAAGACTGAAATACACAAAATAGGAAATAGAAAAGAAGATATTACAACTGATGCCACTGAAATATGAAAGATAATTAGAGACATATGCACAACTATGCACTAACAAGCTGAGAAACCTAGAGAAAATGGATAACATTATGGAAACACACAACCTGGTGTACAGTATCACAGTTCCGTTCTTTAAGACTGATATTATGATTGGAGGAGTCATTTGTGTTGTGTCCTTTAGGGGTGAACTGAGTGTACTTTAAATGCAGGAGGGAAGGAAAAAATATTTGTGACCAAGAGGGAGGAGGGTGGTAAGTTTGCGTTGTTGTGCAAAGCATTTGCTGTCCTTTCCTGTGGTTGAATTATTCATTTACACTATGTTGATTGAAGTCAGTTTTGGCTATGATATGTGAGCAGAAAACACATTTACCACTCCTGAGCAGAACTTTTAAGAAGCATTATTAAAATGCTCTCTTTTCCCTGTGCCATGAGCCGTCTCCCTAAGGTCTTACGCTATCACACTGGAGATGGGAGTGAAACCATGGAGCTGCAGCCAATTCATGATGAGCATATAAAATCAGTTAAAAATAAACCTTTGTTATTATAAACCACTATAATTTTTGAGTCATTTGTTACCTCAATGTATCTTAATTCAAGATAGTTGATACAGGCTACACATTATCTGGTTAAAGGGAGTATTATCTGATTAAAGCTATTTAGGATCTCAGCAAATCTCCCTCCCTGGGTTAAACATCTGCTTTGTTTTCTAAAATTCTTTCTTATTCAAAAGTGAAAGTATATGAACTTTCCTCTGAGTATATCTTTGGCCACAATGCACAGTTACAGACACATAGCATTCTTATGACTATTTTCTAAATATTTTTGTAATGTTTTTGTCCCTTTTGACACAAAAGTTGAGTTTTATAAAAAATTGTTTTAGTAATTTGGCCTTTAAATTTTAGCTTGAAGTACTAATTTCTTTTTTCTCTGCATTGGCACTCATAGTCTGTATAAATCTAGCTTTTTAGAGTAGTGGAGATTCTTTTTTAAAAATAAAATTTGTACATGTTCTGTACTTCCCTAAAATAGATATATTATTTTCTGAAGGGTCTAAAGACGTGTGTGTGTGTGTGTGTGTGTGTGTGTGTGTGTGTGTATTTAACTTTATTCAATTAGAGAAGTTGTATCACTTCAGTTCTATATGTCATCATTTACTTTTTACCTGTATCATCAAGTAATTTGGTAAAATAATATTTTATTATTCCTTGTATTTCCAAAAGCTTTTGGTTTATATCTGTTGATGCAATGTTTTTGAACAATAAAAGTTCACATTAGTGATACTTAATATTTATTGAGCACCAACAAAATACTAGACATTTTAGTTGCTGCTGTTGTTGTTTTTAGAAACAGAGTCTTGCTGTGTCATCCAGGCTGGAATGCAGTGGTGTGATCCTGGCTCACTGCAACCTCCGCTTCCTGGATTCAAGTGATTCTCCTGTCTCAGCCTTCCGGGTAGCTTGGATTACAAGTGTGTGCCACCATGTCCAGCTAAATTTTAATAGTTTTGTAAGAACAGGGTTTTGCCATATTGTCCAGGCTGGTCTCAAACTCCTGAGCTCAGGCAATCCTCCTGCCTCAGCCTCACACAGTGCTAGGATTACAAGCATGGGCCACCATGCCTGGCAATATCTTAGTTTTTTGCTATTTTGATTCATTTTTTATTATTTTGTTTCCTGCACTTTTCTATATGAGCTGAATTCTCTCTCTGTCTCTCTCTTTCCTCTTTTAGGAAAATATTTATCCTGATTCTAAGTTAGATAAAATTTTTCCTTAAGTTTTTTTTGAATTGAAATTTCTCTAATTCAAAACTCAATATCATACTCAAAAACATATGAAATCACCAGGGCCAAGAAAATGTAAAAAGTAAGATACATGAAGGGGGTGCTTCCAATGATCAAGCTTTATTATAATGAAATTGCTATTTAGAAATAGTAATAACAGCAACAAACAATAGCAGCATGCACTATGTATGGAACACTTTCCATAATTATATTCTCTAAAGAACATAGTACACCTATAGTAAAAACATAATTATCTCCAATTTCAGGTGAGGAAACTGAGGCTCACGAAAGCTAGGTAGCGTCCTCCAAATCATGTACTATCATGTGGTTGAGGTAGAGTTTGCATCACAGTCTTTCTGATTCCTTGATGAGAGAGTTTAAGGCACTGAGCATCTATACTGAATACACTAAATGACCTTACTGGAGGAAAATTAAGTAGCTTTGTTGTCATTATTTGAAGTAGTACATGATTGATTTATCTAAGAAATCTCTAGAAGAAAAATGTTCAGTGTTATAATTCATCTTTATATAAAGGAGTGTTAAGAATTATAGGCTTTTGTGAATTCTAATGAATAACGTTTATAGTGCTCTCCATGGTTTGCTAAAACACAAAATGTTCTTTTCTGAATTATTTATCCAGCATTTACCACCTGGTAGAACTACCAGCTCCTGAGTGAATATTCCTAGTTTTCATATGTGTAAGAATACGTTAAAATGTTTGTGCATTATTCTTGTTGCTCATCCCCTGCCCCACCTGCACATACTTATCTTCTGGAAACAAACCTGAATAAAGGAGATGGTTATTTTTTCTCTTTATTTATCTGGTAAGCTAGATACCAAGGTCTCACTTCAAACACATTGTCTAAAATAGATTTCCTCCTGGTTTCCCCCATCCACTAAACTGTAGCATTATATGCAGGTGTGTCTCCATCAACTTGACCTTGCTAACCAGATAAAGTAAATGTCATTCTTGGATTTTCAGTTTAAAGATATTAAATGTGAATCTGTTTATTCAACATTTCAGAAAGAAAGAATCTAAACTCCGTTTTCTTATGGGGCTTAAGAAAATAAGGAAAATAAGGTTCAGTACAGTTATATGAGGTGCAATTAGTTCAGCTTTTGTTGTAGATGCACCCAAAATAACAGTTATTTAAATGGTATAGGAGGATTTTGCTGTTGTTGTTGTTTTTAGCATATAATAGGCTGAGCTATCATGGGCTCTCTGCTTCATGAAGTTGTCAGTTGTCAGGGTGTTCTTCAATCTTGTTCTGTCTTCATCTCTACATATTGCCTTCAACATCCTGGCCCATAGTCCACACTGATTTCAATGTAAGAGAAAAAAGAAGGGTTGCTGTTTCTTTTCAAGGATATAGTCTAGAGGTTGCACAAGTCATATCTTCTCACATCCATCAACCAGACCTCAACAAGAAATACTCAGAAAGTAAATTTGTGTTGGGTGGCCATGTGGCCAGCTTAAACTTGCAGAGGTTGGAGTAATCCTTTTACCATGAAAGCAAAGGGGAAAAAGAATATTGGGGGGATCTAAAGAAGAACCTACCCAAGTAGTATGACCAAAAGTATCTTAGACTAAGCGGAAAAGAGTTCTAGAGATTAGATGCACAACAATGTGAGTGTACTTAACATTACAAAACTGTACACTTAGAAATGATTGAAATGCTAAATTTTATGTTCTGTGTATTTTATCACAATTAAATTTTTTTTTAATTAGCCTAGAAGTTAAGAGACATAACTTCTAGTCCCATCTACGTCATAGTTAACACTGTGACTTTGGGTGATTTTAATTTTACTGAACGTGTGTTTACTAATTATCTATACAGTGAAACTATAGCTTTTAGGCATAACTCATTTAACTTTACGTTATCCATCTTAAGTAAAAGTGAATTTATTGAGAAAATGTTTACGAAACTCGAAAATTAGGAGGGACAAATCTGCTCAGGCGAACTTGGTAAAAGAACTACTACTGCGAGCGCATACCCGGTTCAGACTTGTCCACATTGTCACTGAGGTGATTTAACTCTCCATTGTTCCCTACCTTCTTGCTGTTGACAGTCAAACCTGAAAGTCATGACAGAGAATGTTCCCTCTGGCCCAGCCTAGATCTGTGTTGGCTCAGGGTAGGAAAAGGAGAGATGTGGCCTCATTTGGTTTCATCCTAGAGAATCGGCCAGCCCTCTTGCCAACACTACTCACAACGAGGGAAAGGAGCACGGAGAATGGGAAGCCTGACAGTCAGAACAACAGTATCCACTTATTCTCTTTTCTCAAAAATTCTTTCCTCATCAGCATCTGTCACATCACTTGCATCTATAACATTCTTCATTCTTTTGTGATTTACTTCCCCTGATTCTTAATCTGGGACTCTTCAACCTCTTCTATCAGGACTTGTCTTTTCTTTATTAGGACGTTGCCACATTCCCGCTCAGTATTTCAACTCCTAATTCTGCTGATGGTCTGTAAATCCCATTCACTCACTGACTTCTCTTGCAATCCAGATGCGTAGATATATAACTGCCTACTACATCTCTGATAACATCTTACATTTTTGACATCCAGAACCACGTTCTTCAGCTTTCCCCACATTATGCTCCTTTAAAAAAATTCCCTTCCTTGGTAAATGGTATTATAATACAGTCTGCCTTCGAGGCAAAACTAAACCACACACACAAAACAGGAATTATTTTAAAATTACCTCTCTTCATTATTATCTACATCCATCTAATCACATGCCTTATGAATTGTGTCTCTGAGGCATTTCCTGAATGCTCAGTTGCTCTTTTTCCTCATTGACCAAGTTCTTATCCTCTATGTAAAGCCTTGTGCAATCATCTCCTTACTTGACTCTCTACTTTCAGACTTCTGAGCCATTGGTCCATCCTCTCTAATGTTGCTGGACTGATTTTTCTAAATACAAATTTAGACCTCTTCCATAGCTTCACAGTCAGTACATGCTGTTATAACTAAAATAGTCCTCATGATCTAACCCTCACCACTCTAACAGTTCTATGTGTCAGTCTATGTTTCCGCAACACATACAGTTGCAATCCTCTTTATCCACTATACTCATTTACACCCATGAATCATTGAACATCGCTTTCCCCTCTAGCACTTGCCATTATCTACATTCAGCCTATAAAAGGAAAGTGAGCATGTAGAACAAAAATGCCATTTCTTAAAAGCCTTGGCCCAAAAATGGCTTACATCACTTACATGCACGCCATGAATAAAGCTGGGTCACATGATCATACCCAACTACAAGGAAGTCTGGAAAATTAACATAACTGTGTGCTCAGGAAGAATAGCACCAAGATTTTGGTAAAGAGCTTCTGCCATATTGAACGAAAATACAATCTAAGCACCAAAAATAATCAGCGCTTAATGTTACCTTCCCTTCTGTGTGCAAAGTTGGAATCATGATATAAGTTTATATTGAAGATAATTCCCATTAAAGAGTAAAATTACTGTATTACATAACCTTGTTCTAACTTTCGGAGCATTTTTTTTAGAGTCATAACTTTAAAAAAGGATCAAAAGTAATATGAGATGCCACAGTTACACTGATGCATTGATTTGATATATGAAATCAGTTTTAGAATATCACGATTTTTAAATTGTGGAAGTATTCCATCTCCACTGATTGGGATTTCATATGTTATTTGAAAGCCTGCATCATATCTGATTGCTTAAAGAGGCTTTTTGGAATAGAATTTGACCAGTATTATTAAAGTTTTCAGCTGACCATGGCTGCTCAACCATCAGTGTTTTCATTCTTTCACAAAATCCATGTTTTGAAACTGAAAACATTAAAGGTCAGATTTTTGTTGCAGCTCTAAATCTGAAGGTGTAAGCCTATACCTTAAATTCCTGTCATTTGAAACAAAAATAAAAGATATTTATGCATTTTTTTTTCCTGTGTGGAGTCAAGAAGGCAGGTGTTGCTTAGTAGAGGTAGAAGAGTCTATGTTGTCAAGAGTCAATGCTTTCAATAAATACCCAAGAAATAGCTATTTCAATATAAGTGCTACAGATGGCTTCATCAGTTTCCCACCCCTCCATGTTCTTCCTTGTCACTTATGCAAGTCTTTTTATATACACTAGTGTGTACATTTATCCCTCCAAGACCTGATACATTTTAATAAGTATGAAGGAGTGTTTTTGACTTGACTTGGGATTCAGGTAGCAGCTGATGAGAACTATACTCATTCTCAAGCTACTACCTATCTGGTAGCATTCACTGATATTCATGAGAACTTTCTTTTTGAGTCTATTTGAAAAGGGAAGAATTGGGTTGAGGGCAGAACTCACAAACTGTGGAGAAGTGATGAGTACTCTGGTGAAGCAGCTAAGACTGACCCAGCTCTTATGGGCTGGGTTTGGGTCTGTCTGGTGAACTGTCTGAGGAAAGCATGATTCCTTTCATGAGGGACTTTATGGAACTCTGGGCAGAAGCAAGTTTGATTTAGGTTATAGGTGACAAAGTGTGGCCAGAGTGTGGGCAAGAGTCATTCTCCTTTTCTTTGTGCAGTCTGTCATGACACATCCAGGACTGGTAGCTCTAGGAGCATAGATGGCAGACTTTTTCACAGTAAGTTCCATTGGCAATGGCGGAGTGAAATTGGAGAGTGGCTTTTTGCGAGACAGGTAGCTCTCTTTGCAAAGCAGATAGAAGCAACAGGTGCCAGTAGTTGTCCATAGCACACAGCCTAGTTTGTCTGCACCTACAGGGCTT
Organism: Cacajao melanocephalus; assembly: GCA_963573385.1. Lineage (NCBI taxonomy): Eukaryota > Metazoa > Chordata > Mammalia > Primates > Pitheciidae > Cacajao > Cacajao melanocephalus. The sequence goes on from CAUYLG010043984.1 coordinate 14,205, forward strand.
TCAATGTAAAATATTTAACAACCTGTACAGCATGATACCATGACAGCCAATTTGACTGGAAACCTGCCAAAAATAACTGGTACACCAGCATGTGCCAGATAAAGTCTAGCCCTTTGGAGATTCCCAGAAACATTCTGAGGAAATTTCGAAAGGGAGGAAGGTTCTGGTCTAGGCAGACAGAGACAATGGGTTCTTGAAAATTCATTTGCATATACAAACCGAAGAGGTTATATTAGCATTACATATGGATCAAGTCTTAAGATGAAAGAAATACAGATACCTTGGGAATATCAGCTGCCATCCTGAGGATGAGGGAAAGGATACTTCTTTTTTTTTTAAACAAGCAGAAATAACCCTTAACCATATCATGCAGAAGCAGTGCTTTGAACTAAGACATTACTAATAGAGTGTGCCTTAAATAACATTAGTATGTGAGTTAGTAGAATGTTTGCTAAAGAACTATATGTGATACCAGAATTCATTGTTTTATAGCATAGTAGGCTTTCATCAACCATTCTGGCAAGCAGAATAGATATTTTTTTAGAGTTTCAGAATCAAAATTAAGGTACTATAGAAGTAAGAAAAAACCTGTTCTTTCACTAAAACAGTTTGTTTCCTTGAGAGTTATGGTCTATTGGAGAAACTTTAGAAAAAACAGCAAAAAATGGAACTTTTTCTTCAAAGTGTTCTTGGTATAGTTTCTCAGAACACAATTGTAAGTAACATAAGACTTCAATAAAGTAGATATTTATTTTTAGTGGGCCAATAATAAAGGGAACCGAAAAACAAAAAGTCCTATTAAGAAGATGATATTAGGTTTTTATCTTTCAAAATATCTTGTTTGTTAATATATTGCTTTTATAATTAAAAATAATATTGTACAGAGGTGACATTTTTCTCTATGTATCTGGCAGATAATGTCATTCTAGCAAATAATGTCATGTTGCTAATTTTAGAACATTATTTGACTAACGAACTTTTGGTTGTTTTTTGGTGGGGTGTAGTAGCATTTCAAGCTTTCAGTGATTGTTGGTTCAAGACATAGCCTTTAATCTGTGGAAACAGGAAACCATTACACACACACACAGACACACACACACACACAGACACACACACACACACACACATACACTCACACGCTTCTGTGTGTCTCTTGCATTTGTACCAATGGTATAAGACGTTTGGTCAAACCATTCAACCACTATGTGGCTTTGTCCACTGAACGGGAAAAGAACACTGCTGATCTTATCCATATTCATACTCTGTCCTGTCTGCCCTGGCCAAATTGATCTGTGCACCCACATGGATGTGCTGATACAATCTTACTGGTTCCTTTTTGCTTAGTGAACTTTAGGCAGAGAGATGGGTTTTAGATTGTGCCTTCAAATATAATTTATTGATAATAAAAAAGTTTATATCAGCTTAATTTTTGTTTTAAATGATATCAAGATCTTTCTTTGACTAAAATTTTAGCTGTTTAATAAATTGTCCTTAAAAAGAAACCTGATTTCTATGAATTAAAAAACTAAAGAAAAACTATCGTCCCAATGAATGAAGCAGAGATTTTCCTCTTTGAAGGAATTCTTTGTTGATCCAGATAAAATTTATGTTAAGATAGGAATTAGATTCCAAACATTAGAATAATGTAAAACAAGAGTTGAAATGTCCTGTTTTGTGACTATAGTGTCCCAGAAGAGAAATTCTCCCTAACAATTTCTTTCATCTTTGTAGTGAGCCTAAATCTGACCATAAGAGAAAGTGCCTTCTTTATCTTTTCCATTAGGGTAATTCAGTCAGCTTGGGTCACCATTGGCAATACCTTAGCCTCCAAAACATTTCTCTTCCCCTGAAGTCTTTGACAGCTCAAAAGCCTTGCCTTCTGCCAGAGAGGGCACTTCAGGGAGTTTGTCCACCATATTTTATGCTAAGCTTGAGCTTGTTTCAGAAATATATATACAGATATGAGTTATGCCTTTTACCCGTTGACTGCATATGTTTTTATCATACCTGACTTCAAATAATTCCAGCATTATGTCAATGCATTTTAATATTTTGGGGTGTTGACCATAGGATATTAATTTTCTTATCCCAAAATCAGTGGAACCATCTGCACCTTGAAGAGTATTTGAGTTTTAAAATAATAATAGTAATAATAAAGGAAAGAAAGAAAAAGAGCGAGAAGGAAGGAAGGGAAGACGGACAGAAGGAAGGAAGGAAGGAAGGAAGGAAGGAAGGAAGGAAGGAAGGGAGGGAGGGAGGGAGGGAGGGAAGAAGGGAGGAAGGGAGGAAGGGAGGAAGGGAGGGAGGGAGGGACAGATAATTCCGAGCCAGAAAGTTGATAGAAGGAAGTAAAGAAAAGTGATTGTCTTCTTTAAAAACCAACAGTAATAAGATATAAATTAAAATGCACCATTTTAAGTGGAACAACTTCTGTAAGTTTTGACAAATATATTTTTTGGCATATCCACCACCACAATTGACAGAACACTTCCCTCAGCCCAAAACGTTCCCTCATGTCTCATTATAATCTTCCCCACCCCTGCCCCAGGCAACCATTAATCTGCTTTCTGTCAATAGATTGATTTTGCTTCTTGTAGAACTATATTTAAATAGAATAATATAGTGTACATTCTCTTATATCTGGCTTCTTTCAGTGTAATGTTTTGCAATTAATGTAAACTGTAGTATCTATCAGTAATTTATCTTTTTTATTGCTAAGTAGTATTCCATAGTGTTAATATGCCACAATTTGTTTACCCGTTCACCACTGATGGACATTTCAGTTGCTTACAGTTTGGGGCTGTTATGACTAAAACTGCTGAAGACACTTAGCATCAGTAAAAGTGAAAGAAAGTCAATCAGAGCCTGGAGATGATGAAGAATGGGGAATTCATCTTCTGAAGCATACCCTTTGTGTTATAAAAAAATCCAATTTTATTCTTTTATTTTATAATATATAATTAAATTAGTATCGACTATAGTCACCCTGTTGTGCTATCAATAGTAGGTCTTATTCTATTCTATTTTTTGAACCATTAATCATCCCTATCTCCCTATCTCCCACCCCATTGAGGCCCCAGTACCCTTCCAAGCCTTTGGTAACCATCCCTCTACTGTCTATCTCTGTGAGTTCAGTTATTTTGATTTTTTAGATCCCACAAATAAGTGAGAATATGCGAGGTTTGTCTTTTTGTGCCTGGCTTGTTTCACTTAACATAACGACTTCCAGTTCCATCCATGCTATTGCAAATGACAGGATCTCATTCTTTTTAAGGCTGAATAGTACTCCACTGTGTATAAGTACCAAATTTTCTTAATCCATTCATCTGTTGATAGACACTTAGGTTGCTTCCAAATCTTGACTATTGTAAATAGTGCTACAACAAACATAGGGGTGCAGATATCTCTTTGATAAACTGATTTCCAAGCTTTTGGATTTATGCCTAAAAGTAGGATTGCTGGATCATATGGTAGCTCTATTTTTAGTTTTTTGAGGACACTCCCAACTGTTCTGCATAGTGCTTGTACTGACTTACATTTTCACCAGCAGTATACCAGGGTTCCCTTTTCATATCATCACCAGCCTTTGTTATTGTATGTCTTTTGGATAAAAGCTGTTTTAACTGGGATCAGAGGATATCTCATTATAGTTTCGATTTGCATTTCTCTGATGATCAGTGATGTGGAGCACCTTTTCATATGCCTGTTTGCCATTAGAACTGTCTATTCAAATCCTTTGCCCATTTTTTGATTGATTCTTTTTTTTTTACTTTTATTTTTTACTTTTATTTTACATTCAAGGGCACATGTGTAGGTTTGTTATATAGGTTGACTCATGTCACAGGGATTTGTTATACAGATTATTTTTTCACCCAAGTACTAAGCCTCATACTCCATAGTTATTTTTTCTGATCCTCTCCCTCCTTAGAATCTTCACCCTCTGGTAGGCCCCAGTGTTTGTTTTTCCCCTCCTAGTGTCCATGTGTTCTCATCATTTAGCCCCCATTTACAAGTAAGAATATGCAGTATTTGGTTTTCTGTTCTAGTTTGCTAAGGATAATGGCCTCCAGCTTCATCCATGGTCCTGCAAAGCACATGATCTCATTCTTTTATATGGCTGTATAGCATTGCATAATGTATATGTACCACATTTTCTTTATTCAACCTGCCATTGATGGACATTTAGATTGAGTCTATGTCTTTGCTATTGTGAATGGTGTTATGATAAACATACACAAGCATGTGACTTTATGACAGGATAATTTATATTCCTTTATATACTCAGTAATCGGATTGCTGAGTCCAGTAGTAGTTCTGTTTGTAGCTCTTTGAGGAATCATCACATTGTTTTCTACAATGGCTGAATTAATTTACACTCCCAACAACAGTGTATAAGTGTTCCCTCTTCTCCACAACCTCTTTGGCATCTGTTGCTTTTTGACTTTTTAATAACAGCTGTTATGAATGGTGTGAGATGGTAACTCACTGTGGTTTTGATTTGCATTTCCCCAGTGATGAGTGATATTAAGCTTTTTCTCATATGGTTGTTGGCCACATGTATGTCTTCTTTTGAAAAATGTCTGTTCACATCCTTTGCCCACATTTTAATGGGGTTGTTTTATGCTTGCAAAATTGATTAAGTTTCTTATAGATGCTAGATATTGGGGTTTTGTTTATTTATTTGTTTGTTTGTTTTTAGATAGGGACTCACTCTGTCACCCAGTCTGGAGGGCAGTAGTGCAATCTTGGCTCACTGCAACCTCCGCCTCCTGGGCTCCAGCGATTCTCCTGCCTCAGCCTGCAGGCGTGCACCACATGCCGAATAATTTAGTGTTTTTAGTAGAGATGGGATTTTACCATGTTGGCCAGGCTGGTCTCAAACTTCTGACTTCAAGTTATCCACCTGCCTCAGCCTCCCAAAGTGCTGGGATTACAGGTGTGAGCCATTGCACCTGACCTTAGATATTAGATCTTTATTTGATGCATAGTTTGCAAATAGTTTCTACCCTTCTGTAGGTTGTCTGTTTACTTTGTTGATAGTTTCTTTTGCTGTGCAGAAGTCTTAAGATTAATTAGATCTCATTTTTCAATTTTTGCCTTTATTGCAATCACTTTTGTGGTCTTCATCATGAAATCTGTCCAGAATGTTATTTCCTAGCTTGTCTTCCAGGATTTTAGCTTTAAATTTTACATTTAAGTCTTTAATTCAACTTGAGTTGATTTTTGTGCATGGTTTAGGGAAGAAGTCCATTTTAATCTTCTGCATATGAGTAGCCAGTTTTCCCAGCACCATTTATTGAATGGAGAGTTCTTTCTCTATTGCTTGTTTTTGTCAGCTTTGTTGAAGATCAGTTAGTTTTAGGTGTGTGGCCTTATTTCTGGGCTCTCTGTTCTGTTCCATTTGTCTATATTTCTGTATTCATACCAGTACCATGCTGTTTTGGTTACTGTAGCCCTGTAGCATAGTTTGAAGTCAGATAATGTGATGCCTTCAGCTTTGTTCTTTTTGCTTAGAAGTGCCTTGGCTATTCTGACTCTTTTTGGGTTTTATATGAATTTTAAGAGAGTTCTCCTAGTTCTGTGAAGAATGTCATTGGTAGCTTGATAGGAATAGCATTGAATCTGTACATTGCTTTGGGTGGTATGGCCATCTTAATGATATTGATTCTTCCTATCCATGAGCATGGAATGTTTTCCACTTGTTTGTATGATCTCTGATTTCTTTCAGCAGTGTTTTGTAATTCTTGTTGTAGAGATCTTCCCCTTTCCTGGTTAGCTGTATTCCTGGGAATTTTATTCTTTTTGTGGCAATTATGAATGGGATTGCATTTCTGATTTGGTTCTTGGCTTAGCTGTTGTTGTTGTATAAGAATGCTACTATTTTCACATATTGATTTTGTATCCTGAAACTTTGTTGAAGTTGTTTATTAAATCAAGATGCTTTGGGCCAGAGATACAGAATCATGCCATCTGCAACACGGATAGTTTCCCTTCTTCTTTTCATATTTGAATGCCTTTTATTTCTTTCTCTTGCCTGATTGCTCTGGCCAGGAATCCCAGTACTAGGTTGAATAGGTGTGGTGAGAGAGGACATTCTTGTCTTGTTCCAGTTTTCAAGGAGAATGCTTCCAGCTTTTGCCCATTCAGTAAGGTCCTGGCTGTGGGTTTGTCATAGGTGGCTCATATTATTTTGAAATATGTTCCTTCAGTGTCTAGTTTGTTGAGGGTTTTTAACATGAAGGGATATTGAATTTTATTGAAAGCCTTTCAAAAAAAAACAACTGAAATAGTCACAACCACATTCTCAGACCACGGTGCAATAAAATTGTTCAAAACCATACAATAACATGGAAATTACACAACCTGCTCCTGAATGATTTTTGGATAAATGAGGAAATTAAGGCAGAAATCAGGAAATTCTTTGAAACTAATGAGACCAAAGACGCAACATATCAGAATCTCTGGGACACGGCTAAGGAGTGTTAACAGGGAAGTTGATAGCACTAAATGTCCACATCAAAGAATTAGAAAGATTTCAAAGTAACAACCTAACATCATAACTAGAAGTACTATAGAAGCAAGGGCAAACCAACTGCAAAGCTAGAAGACGACAAGAAATAACCAGAATCAGAACTGAACTGAACAAACTTGAGCATGAGGAACCATTCAAAGGTCCAAAAATTTAGGAGTTGGTTTCTTTAAATAAAATTAATAAGATAGATAGACTGCTAGCTAAACTAATACAAAGAAGACAGAAAAGCCAAATAAAGACAATTAGAAATGACAAAGAGGACTTTGCCACTGACCCCAAAGAAATACAAAAACCATCAGGGATTGCTGTGAATACCTCTATGCACACAAACTAGAAAACCCAGAAAAAAATGAATAAATTCCCAGACACATATAACCTCCAAAGACAGAACCAAGAAGAAATTGAATCCCTGAGCAGACTAATAAATGAGTTCCAAAATTGAATCTATATTAAAAAGCCAATCAACCAAAAAAATCCCAGGACCTGATAGATTCACAGCCGAATTCTTCCAGATGTATAAAGAAGAGCTGGCACTCTACTGAAACTATTCTAAGAAATTGAGGAGGAAAGGCTTCTCCCTAACTCATTCTATGAGGTCAGCAACATTATGATACCAAAATCCGGCAGAGACACAACAACAACAACTTCAGGCTAATATCCTTGATGAATATAGATGCAGAATTCCTCAACAAAATACTAGCAAACTGAATCCAACAGCACATAGAAAAGTTAATCCACCACTATTAAGTAGGCTTTATCCTTGAGGTGCAAGGTTGGTTCAACATATGCAAATCAATACATGTGATTCATCACATAAACAGAACTAAAAACAAAAACCACATGATTATCTCAACAGATACAGAAGAGGTTAATATTTTTGCCTATGAATATCTAATTGTTCTAACCTCCTTTGCCAAAAAGATTATACTTCCTTCATTGAATTCCTTTTCACTGTTGTTGAAAATCCCAGTTGGGCACATTTGTGCAAGTCTATTTCTGGCTTGTCTGTTCTGTTCCATGAATCTATGCCTATCATCTTGCCAATACAGTACTACTTTGATTATTGTAACTTTATAGTAAGTGTGAAATTAGGTAGTATGATTCCTCCAACTTTTTTTTCAACTTTTATTTTTTAGTTATTCTTTTTCTTCACATTTCTGAATAAATTTTAGAATATTGCTTAAATATACAAAAAATCCTTTTGGAACTTTGATCACTATTTCATTAAGTCTACATATTATTTGGGGAGAATTAATATTTTCACTATGCTGTTTTCTAATACATCAATATGATATTTATTTATAACTTCTTTGATTTCCTTCAGCAGCATTTTATAGCTTTTAGTATATAAATCTTGTACATGTTTTAATAGATATACACCTAAGTATTTAGGTTTTTGAAGCTTTTGCAAATGGTATTTTTTTAATTTTAGTTTTTAATTTTACATTGCTTGTTTATAGAAATATGACTTATTTTTATTTGTTGACCTTGATTTCCATGACCCTTCTAAATTTACTTATTATTTCCAAAAGGTTTTTTTTTTTTTTTTGGCAGATTTCTTGGAATTTTCTACAGAAAATATATCATATTATCTGCAGATAGGGCTAGTTTAATCTTCTTTACAGACCATTTGCCTTTTTCTTTTCTTGCCGTATTGTTAAAAAATAGGGCTAGTGAGAGTGGACATCGTTGCCTTTCCCCTGATCTTAAGTAGAAAGCATTCAGCCTTTCCACAGTTTGGTGTTAGTTGTATGGTTTTCTTTTTTTTCTCTTTTTTTTTTTTTTTTTTTTTTGCAGATGCCCTTTGTCCAGAGAGTACAACACTTGTTCAATGTTTGGGAATCAATCAATGCAATCTACAATATTAGCAATTGAAAGAAGATTCATCAGGTTGATGAATTTTACTTCATCAGGTTGATGAATTTTACTTCTACTTCCAGTTTGCTGTGAGTAGAATTTTTTCAGTGCTTTCTGTATTGATATGATCATGTGGGTTTTCTTCTTTCAATTGCTAATATTGTAGATTGCATTGATTGATTCCCAAACATTGAACAAGTGTTGTACTCTCTGGACAAATCTCACTTGTTTGTGGTGTATTATTCTGTTTATATGTTGCTGGATTCAATTTTCTCTTTTTAAAAAGCATTTTTGTATCTTTGTTTTTGAGAGAGATATTGGTTTTCAGTTTTGTTTTAATGTTTTTGGTGTTGTATGAGGATAATAGCCTTATAAAATAAATGAGAGGTGTCTCTCTCTCTTCTATTCTGTGAAAATTCTATTCTGCGCAAACTTAGTATTATTCCTTTTTTAATCTTTGGTAGAATTCACCAGTGAAATCGCCTGAACCTGGAAAATTCTTTTTAGGATTTTTTTCTTAACTCTAAAATACATTTCTTTAATAATTATAGGGAATATTTGGGTTACAGATTTCATTTAGGGTGAATTTTGGTAGTTTGTGGATTTTGGGGAATGGGCCCCCTGCATCTTGGTTTTCATATTTATGCATGCAGAGTTGTTCATAGTGTTCCTTTATTGTTTTTTTTTTATTTTTTTACCATTTGCTGGGTTTGTAGTGTTATCTCCTCTTTCATTCCTGATATGCATAATGTGAGTCATTTTTTTCTTTTGTCATCCTTTTAGAGGGTTGTCAATTTTATCGATATTTTCAAAGACTCAGTTTTTGGGTTTTTTATTGTTTTTCTCTTTTTATTTTTAAATTTCTGCTCATTTTTCCTTTTGCTTAATTGGGTTTACTTTGCTCTACTCTTTCTACTTTCTATGGATGGTAAACTATTTCTTTGAGACATTTTTCTTCTCTAGTATAAGCCCTTAATGCTATAAATTTCTTTCAAAACACTGTGTTAGCTGTAGTATATTTTATTTTTTGTTCACTTCCAAATATTTTTAATGTCTTTTGAGATTAACTCATTCACCCATGGATTATTTGCAAGTATATTGTTTAACTTGTGTTTGGAGACTTTCCCATATTTTTCTGTTATTGGTTTAATTCCATTACGTCTGAAGATATGCTCAGTAATTTTGATTCTTTTAAATTTAGCCCTTCTTAACTTTTTGAATTGTCATCTAGCCAGCAATCTCTACTTCAGTGAAACAAATGTTCTAAATGTGGAAAGGTATACTGGAATAAGTTAAAATCAGATCAATATTATACCTAAGTCTCATTGATAAATTTGCTCTTGTAGCATATATTTATAGTGAAAGTGAATTCGTTTTGTATTTTAATCTCTAACTGAAACACATGAAAGTAAATTTCATGTATTAGAGGCATATTGATTGGCGAATCATGTGGATGATATTATTTTTGGTTGTGAATTGAATTCCCATTTTACCCCACTGTCACCCTACCCATTTTAGCCAGTATGAAGAGGAACTTCGTAACATTTTTAAAACAATTAAACAAACTTGAAACATTTTCAGGAATAACGATTTGTGGTTAATCTCCTGGAGGGAGATTTTTCTCTGTATCATGGTAGTATTTTCTCATTGCAGGCTTTTCTACTTATGATTTATTTGTCACCAGTTTTAGAGGTCCTGGTATGTCCTCCACACTGTTTCAAAACCCGCTGAATTGTTGGGAACAATAGAATAGAATAAAAGATATAATGATATGTGTAGGTGAGACTTTAATGTGGAAATTAGTAGACTGTAGTATATATTTTTTCTAGAGTGAAAAAAAAATCTTTCTCCAGTGTCCCATGCTTTCCCTATCAACAGACTCTTACTTCCTAATCCATAGCTCCTAAATTTAAGTCTAAATAAATCCAACATTTCATGGATATAAGAGTCACCCTCTGATATTTAGGAATTGGCATCTCTAAAAAGAACCAAGGGCATTCCTCTCTGGGCCACATTATGAAAGGCCTGACCTAATCAATATGTGGGTTATTAATACTCCCAGGTAAGTGGTTATCTGGAAGACGTTCAGTTTGCCTGTTCCACCCCAATCACATTTCTAGTATTTCCTGCTATAGTTGGCAACTCTTTGTCAATAAAATTATATTCAGAATAACTATCATAATGATAACAAATCAAACCCACTGGATTTAATAAACTGAGTGGCATCTCGCCATTGAAGATTCATGATCAGAATTCTTTTAATAAGATTATAATTTCACCCTTTAGTTTTATCTTTCTTCTATCTGAATAATTTTGCTGTTTCTTCTCAGTTATTCTACTAACAAGGTTGAGGCTTTAGTTAGTAAGTCAATGTCATGATAATACTGTATAATAAACCAACCCCAAACTCGGTGGCATCCAACAATAAGTATTTATTCTTATAGTCATGAATCCCAAGCTTTCCCATTCCTAGAAGGGCAATTTGGGACTTTATTCTACATGGTTTCTAAAAGCCTCTACTGGGATTCAACTTTAGTTGCTTCCCTATGCAAGGAAAGATAGCTTCTTCCTGTCTGGGTCTGCTTCAGTAATATTTCATGGCTACTCTCATCAAAGAATTTGTCTTTAATGTCACTGAGCTGTAGCTGTGTTTTTACTGAATTTTCTTTTGTTCTGATGTCATTCAAGACAAGATTTATGATCAGAATTCTTTTAATAAGATATCATTTTGCCTGTTAGTTTTATCTTTCTTCTATCTGAATAATCCTTCTCTTTCTTCTCAGTTATTCTACTAACAAGGTTGAGGCTTTAGTTAGTAAGTCATTGTCATGATAATACTGTATAACAAACCAACCCAAAACTCAGTGGCATCCAACAATAAATATTTATTCTTATAGTCATGAATCTGCAGTTTGCGGAATAAGTTAATCGAGGTGGGCTCAGTAGAGCTCTGCTTTAATCTGGGTATTTGTCTGAGTTTGATTCCTCACTGAGTTGAGCTTGGGTCTGCTCCATATTTGTTTATTATGGGGTTTCAGCTGAAGGGAAAGTAGCTACCCAACACATTTAACGCCCGTACTTGTTTCAAATCAGCTAACATTACATTGGCCAAAGCAAATCACATGGCCAATCCCAAAATTAAGGGATGGGAGAATGTACTTCTCCATGGCAGGAATTAGGATGTAAACGCTACCACATGGGAGTCAAGAACTGTGGCCAATAGCTCAATGCACTCCAAGGCTCTGTCTGCTGGGGTGATAAATGGTCTTGTTTAGTGGTTCTCAAAGTGTAATATTGAAACCTGTTTGGATCCCCAAGAATTTTTTAGGAATCTGCAAGGTCAAAACTATGTTCACAATAGCAGTAGTAATATTGAATTATTATTTGACCTGTTTATTCTTATTCCTTCATGAATGTACAGTGTAGTTTTCCAGAGTCTACAAGATGTGTTACATGACAGCAATGGAATGCAGAAGCAGACGTAAAAATCCAACTGTCTCATGAGGGGGCAGACATTGAAGAGGTTTGCAAGCCAGAAACAGTGGCTCACACCTGTAATGCCAGCACTTTGGGAGGCTGAAGCTAGAGGACTGGTTGAGCCCAAATATGACCTCATCTCTACAAAAAGTAAAACAAACAAAAAAATTAGCCTGGCATAGTAGCACATATCTGTGGTCCCAGACACTCAGGAAGCTGAAGTGGGAGGATCACTTGGGCCTCGGATATCAAGGCTGCAGTGAGCTGTGATCGATCATGCCACTGCACTCCAGACTCAAAAAAACCAAACAAACAAAAAAAAGAAGTTTGCAAATTTAAAACAATACCACTATTTTTGTAAATTATTTCCAGATGTATATCAATTTTTATAAAAATACATTTATATTGATAAGCAATGGCTTTATAATTATTTAAAATGAATATATAAATATATATTTGTAAAATTTCTGTTTTAATGTCAAATACGGTAAATATTAATAGATACCATCTTTATAAACAAAAACTCTTTGGGATTTTTAGTAATTTTTTTCTTCTTTTTTATTGCGGTAGAAAATCAGATAACATAAAATTTATTATCTTAAATATTTTTAAGTGTACAATTCAGTAGTGTTAAGTAAATTCACACTGTTGTGAGACAGATCTCCAGAACTTTTTCACCTTGTTAGTCTGAAACTCTATACCCATTAAACAACAACTCGCCTTTTCCTCCTCCCTCCAGCCCCTGGAAAACCCATTCTACTTTCTGTTTCTATGAATTTGACTACTTTAGCTATCTCACAAGAGTGTAATCATATAGCATTTATTTTTTTGTGACTGGATTATTTCACTTAGCATAATGTCCTCAAGGTTCATCCATATTGTAACATGTGACAGGATTTCCTTCTTTTTAAAGCTGAAAAATATTCCACTGTATGTATATACCACATTTTGTTTATCTATTCATCTGTCAATGAACATTTGATTTGCTTCCACCTCTTGGCTACTGTGAATAGTGCTGCTATGAATATGGGTGTGCAAATAGCTCTAAGAGATCCTGTTTTCAATTCTTTTGGATATATACCCAGAAGTGGGATTGCTGGATCATATGGTATTTCTATTTTTGATTCAACAATTTATTTTTACTAAACTTTTTATTTTGAGATAATTGTAGATTCCCATGAAGTTTAAGAATTAATACAGAGAGATCTATGCATCCCTTACCTAGTTATCCCCAAGAGAAACATCTTGGAAATGATAGCACAATATCTCAAAGAGAACATTGACACTGATACAATAAAGATACTGAACATTTTCATCACCACAGGGAACTCTCATGGTTCCTTTTTATAGTCAGACCAACTTCCCCTCCCATCCCCTTCTTAACCTCTGCGTTGACAGTTGTTTTCTTGTACTTAAAAAATGGTATGTCACTTCCTGCTATTCTCCATGGTTGCTGATGAGAAATGTGCTGTTTTTCAAACTGTTTTCCCTGTTTGTAAGTTGCTTCTCTCTTGCTTTTTTCAAGATAATTTCTTAGTCTTTAGTTTTCATAAGTTTGACCATATGTCTTTTGCTAGATTTGGGAAGTTTTCAGCCATTATTTCTTTTTCTTTATTTTTTTAAATTTTCCAAATGATATATTTATAATAGCCAAGCTCAATGAAATCGGAATCCATAGAAGTTTGAAGTGGGAGACAGCACTAAATACATTTAAAAAGTAAAATATATAAGTGCTTCTTCAGCTTTGATTTCTTTCTCTTCTTTCTACGATTCGGAAGACATCAGTGTTAGATCTTTGCTGATCATCTCACAGATCTTGAAGCTTTGTTTGCTCATTTGCTTTGGGGACGGTGTTTTTTTGCGTGTTGTTTGAACTTGGTAACGTATATTGTTGTACCTTCCATATACTGATCCTTTCTCTTCTGTCTCTAGTCTGCTGTTCAGCCCATCCCTTCAGTTTTTTTAATTTTAGTTTTTGTACTTTTCAGTTCTAAAATTTCTATTTGGTTCTTGTTTATATCTTCTGCTTCTTTGCTGAGACTTTCTATTTCTTCATTTGTTTTCAACATTTTTGTACTTGTTCTTTGAAGCAATTTATATGACTGCTTTAAATCTTTGTTGGATAATTTTAACATTTCTGTGATCTCAATGTCTGCATATATTGTATTTTTTAATGCTTAATACATTTATTTTATAAAGATGATCTTTTAAAAAGCAGCACATATAAATTCTTTTCTATCTTGATCTTTTTTCTAAAAGTGCATAAAATGAATATATCCTGTATTTCTCTATTTCACTGTGGAGCAAAGCAAAGCAATTATAACAGACCTATGGGGTTTTTTTTTTTGTTTTTGTTTTTGTTTGTTTTTTGACAGGGTCTCCATCCTGTGCTCCAGGCTGGAGTGCAATGGCACAATCATGGCTCACTATAGCCTTGCCTTTCTGGGTTCATATGATCTTCCCTCCTCAGCCTCCCAATTAGCTGGGACTACAGGTGCACACCACCATACCTGGCTAATTTTTGTTTTGTTTTTGTAGAGATGGGCTTTTTTCATGTTGCCCCGGCTGGTCTTGAACTCCTGAGCTCAAGAAATTTGCCTGCCTTGGCTTCCCAAAGTGCTGGGATTACAGGTGTGAACCACTGTGCCCAGCCTACATCTATTTTTTAAATTTATAATAATGTTCATTGCTCCCCACAGTCATGAAAAACATTAAAAACCTTATCTTCTGCTAACGTATTAATTCAAACTAGTGTAAGTAATACTTAGGTTTAAACATTTTTTAATAAGCTTCATTTTTTTAGAGCAAAAAGAAATGTGATTTTAGTTCTAAAAGATAGAATACAAAAGAGGTGTTTTACCCAAAAATTAGAAATTAGAAGTTTTAGGTTCACAGCAAAATTGAGTAGAAAGTACAAAGATTTCCATCAGTCCCTGCCCTCACGATCACACATAGCCTGCCCATTGTCACATTCCCCACAACAGTTTGTTACAGTCGATGAACCTGTACTGACACATCACCGTCACCAAGAGTCCATAGTTTACATTAAGGTTCATTATAGGTGTTGTACATGTTATGGGTTTGGGCAAATTTACAATGACATGTATCCACCCTTATGGTATCACAGGGAGTAGTTTTACTGCCCCAAAAATCGTCTGTGTGTCACCTATTTATCCTTCCCTCTCCCTTTACCCCTATTGATTCCTTTTTTTATATCCAGTTTGAGGATTTTTTTTTTGAGTTTCAGTACAATTTTTTTTTTCTTGAAACCTGGATATTTTGGGTATTATGTTATGAGACTCTGGATCTTATTTAAATCCTCTATTTTAGCTGTCTTTTTTTGACATTGCTTTGGCAAGGAAAGTGGGGATGCCACCTTTTTACTGCCAAGTGGGGATAGGAGTTCCAGCTCCCCACTAGGACTCCAATGCTATCTCCCTGGCTGGGAGAAGTGGGAGTACATTGTTACTATTCCTTTGTACTTTCCGCTAACATAATTTGGTGAGGGGTCAGGTGGCTTTGTCACCACCGGGTAGTAATAGAAGTCTTGACCCTCCACTAGGCCCTCCTCTGACACCATTCCCTGGGGACACTGGGGAACCTTTTCATAGCCTCTCGAGGGTAGAAATCTGGGCTTCACACTCAGCTTTTCTGGTAGGGGTGGAGGCAGGGCCGCGGTTTTTCTACGGTGTTTGGCTGGAGTCACATAGTTACTGTCTAAAAGTTTTCTGTCTGGCTAAGCTGTCTTTTTTCTTTTCCTTAGGTTAGAGAGAACAAGATTAGGGAAACTTCCTTTGTCATATCCATTGATGTTTCTGAATTGCTTGCCTCTTCAGCTTCAAGTCTGGGTTGGATGAGGAAAAAAAAAAAAAAAAAAAATCCAGGGCACTTATCACTATGTTGTTCCTTCGGTCCTGAGGTCCCTACCTGGTCTTCCTTCCTCTTGTTCACTTTCAGAGTTTTTTAGTGCATGCTTTATGTATAATGTTCAGGGCTTTTTAGTTGTACTTAACAGAAGGAATAAGGAAAAGTATATCTGCTCCATTTTCCCAGAAGCGGAAGTCTTAATAATTTTTCAGAATGTAAAGAAATCCTGATTCCAAAAGGTTTGAGACTGCTGGCCAAATTCAAAGGTTCTTAGGTTTTAAATGTTACAAACATATAAAACAAAATAAAAATCTTTGAAGGTGGTCTCAGTAAGACTACTTTTCACTTGTTGTACCACATAAAGACAGTAGAAAACAAATGATCCTCTTATAACTTATCACTATCTTTTCACAATGGAGGTGTTTCACCACCAGAAGTAAAAGACTAAAGGCTCAGAAGTTTCAGTCCTTCAGATGCACAAATTTAACACTGTAAAAAAAAATTTACCTCCATTGTCTTTATATTTGTCTCAATTCTCTCTGGTCCAGAGGAGACTCAGCTTTCCGTAGACATGTATGAAGAGGCAAGCGTGTGGAGACTCCTGTTGTAGTTGGCCTTTCTGGCAATGGGAATTTTAAACTAACACTGCCTGGCTCAAAGTAAGGCAATTTTGTTAAATGAAATACTCTCCAGATTCATTTTGTGAGGCTTACAGAGAGGAGTATCTTTTCACACTTGATCTATAAAATCAAGTTGCTTATTCTGTGCAGGATACTGTATCACATACACCCAGATTCTGAAATGATTGTTCAATATGGTGTTACATTAAGATCCATGAGAAGAATTACAATTTAGTGCTATTTTTTCATAATATTTTACTATGTCTTTCTCATGTTTTCCCCATTTTTTTTTTACCAGAGGCTATTGTGATGGGTGTATTTTTAGCAAATAAATAAATAAAATTCAGATAAATATTAGCCAATCCAGACAGAATTAGTCCTTGCAGCTGCTTTCCTGTAGACACACTGACAGCATTACTCAGTCTCTGCAGGTTTCATGAGCCAAAAACTTAGATGAGGACAGAGCCCTTTGTTCCACATTGGTTCTCCAGTGGTCAGTAGAACATTTCTCCAGGATATAGCACCCAACCACTTGGTGTAAAAAAAAATACCCTTTCTGAAATTGAGGGGGTTCTTTGTGTAAGAAGGAATCATTTAAATCTTCGTGGTCTTGGTTTACTTCAGTGGAACTCTCTCTAGACTGAATCATTTCCCAAAGGACCATCAAGCCAAGTGCCAATTTAGTCTCAAATTCTCAAAGGAAAAGCTTACAGTTGTCAGTGGCGCATCCTTCTCAGGATGGAAATAAAACAGCTCTAGCTTTCTGCTGGGCCAGGAAGCATTGATTGCAGGAGAGAGCAAATGCTCTCACAGTCTAATCAATCTCACAGAGCAGATGGATACAGCAATTAGTGCAAAAACAATTTTGCCAAGAATATTAACACTTCTAGAGTTTACCAAGAAGGGGTGAAGTTTCTACTCAATAATTTTCTAAATTTATAGAATATTTACTGGTGAGCAACAGGGTGTAGGATCTCTGATCTCATGCTCTCGTGTAGGCCAATGTAATTAATAGAAACACAAAAATTAGGTTCTTCATACACATCGAGTGAAATGTAAAACTCGGAATGAAAGAGTTTTCTGGTTAATATATGCTCCAACTCTTCTGAAAAACACTGAAAAGATTATTTTGTTTTTATACAAGTTATCCAGAAAATTGCTTTAATTCTTTACTTTGAAAACTTAGGCAGAGCTTAATAATCTAGGGAAGAGGTTGACAAACATTTTGTGTAAAGGATGGGAGAGTAAATATTTTAGGCTTGATGGGTCATATGGTCTCTTTCACAACCACTATAACTTTGCTGTCATAGCACAAAAGCAGCCACAGAGATAGGTCAATGAATGGGTACAGCTGTATTCCAATAAAACTTTATAAAACAGGTGGCAGGCCAGATTGGGCCAGTGAACCAGAGCTTGCTGGTCTTTGATCTAGGGCATTATCATTTTATTTCCTCTGACGTTATATAGGTGATGCTGAACAGCATGGGTTTGAACTGTGCAGGTCCACTTACACGTGAATTTTTTTTCAATAAACACATTGGATTTCTTTTTTAGTTTTGAAATTTGAAAACAAATTTTTCAAAACAATTCGAAAAAACTTGAAGAAGAACCACATAGCCTGGAAATAATGAAAACATTAAGAAAAAGTATGTCACAAATGCATAAAATACATGTAGATACTAGTCTATTTTTATCATTTCCCACCATAAAATATATATAAATCTATTTTAAAAAGTTAAAATTATCAGAACCTAGGAACACAAACACAGATTGTACATTTGCCATTCACAGTCTAGAGAAATGTAAACAAATGTAAAGGTGCAGTGGTAAACCATAACTGCATACAATTAACGGCAGTCCATACTGTACTCCTGTAGCCATTGTGGTGAGCTTACATGTTTCAAGTGTCTGCTTAAAACACCACGTGACACTAATTAATCACCTTCATGTACGCATTTCCTTTCCCCAGTAAATTGCATCTCAGTAACAAGTGATCTCTCTCAGTTCCCGTGTATTTTTCATGATGTTTAGTGGAATACTGTAAATCTTGAGTAACATGAGACACATGCAAAGTGCCGCTAGTGATGCTAGGAGTGCTTCCAAGAAGTAAAGTGGTGACATTACAAGAAAAAGTAGATTGAGGTCTGCAGCCATGGTGGCCCAGCATTTCAGACAGAAGATTCATCTTGTGAATAGATTGTAAACTTATGACATCAATAAATGCAGTACATCACTATAAATGTATTTTCTCTTCCTTACGATTTTCTTAATAACATTTTTTCCTCTAGCTTACTTTATTGTAAGAATCCATTATATAACACATATAACATGGAAAATACATGTTAATAGACTGTTTCTGTTATTGATAAGGCTTCAAGTCAAAAGTAGGCTATTAGTAGATAAGTTTTGGGGGAGTCAAAAGTTATAAGTGGATTCTTGGCTGAGTGTTGGTGCTCCTAAGTCTGTCATTCTTCAAAGGTCATCTGTATGTATAAATATATTTTCTCCAAAATTAGGGCATTTTATAAAAAGCACCAAACTCATAAATAGGTAATGTCTTTAGAATCATTAAAAAATAAGTTTCTATGTGGTTCCTGGTATTTGTTTTTTAATCATAATATGAACATATGCAGAAGGTATGCTTCCCCTTTGTGTAATTAATTGCACTTATCAGCCAAAGTCTTCTTATCATCTCTCCAACATATACCCCCATCCTTCTCTTCCTGTATCCCTCTCCCTTCTCCTAGCTCTCCTATTTTTCTTTTAGCTTTATTCTTTTGCACAATTTTCCTCCTATTCCCCTTACCGTATTTCAACTTAATTTTGGTTAAATAGAATTTTTTTTTTTTGAGATGGAGCCTCGCTCTGTCACCAGGCTGGAGTGCAGTGGTGAGATGTTGGCTCACTGCAATCTCTGCCTCCCAAGTTCAAGTGATTCTTCTGCCTCAGCCTCCTGAGTTGCTGGGACTACAGGTGCCTGCCACCATGCCTTGATAATTTTTTATATTTTTCGTAGAGACAGGGTTTCACCATGTTAGCCAGGAATGGTCTTGATATCCTGACCTCGTGATCCACCCACCTCAGCCTCCCAAAGTGCTGGGATTACAGGAGTGAGCCACCGCACCTGACCAGTTAAATAGGATTTTATGGATAGCCTGACAACCTAATCAAAAGCTGATTCCTTGTGGAAAGCTATGCTCCTTTTGGCAAGTCAGGATAGAGCAGTGAATGTAGGGTGAAAAGCACAACTGCATTTTGAGGTGAAGAGCGTATCCACTGGTGCCAGTTACATAATCTTTCTGTGCCTCAATTTTATTATCAATAATTATAGTGATCATAAGGTAGCTACTTCCATGATTTTTTTAACAGAATAAGTGAATTTGTATTGTAAAGGGCTTAGAACAGAGCTAGCACTTCAGGAACAAAGCAAGGATATCTGTTCTTACTATGTATTTCTACTCCACATTTTACTGGACATTGTAGAAACTAAAAGAAAGAAGGATTTTGACTGGAAAAAATAAATAAAATTGTCTTTATTCATAGATGACATGATTGTCTATGTAGAAAATCTGATGGTGAAATCTAAGAGCTATTAAAACTATTGAGTAAGTTTAGACTAGGTTGTAAGATAAAAGCTCAATATACAAAAAAAATATCAACTGTCTCCCTGTACTAAAAACAATTAGAAATAAAAACGTTTAAAAATATCACTTGCAATCAAATAGAAAAATGAGATAATTTAGTATTAATAATATGAAATAAATCTGACAAAGGTGTGCTAGGAAACTACAAAACATTGCTGAGAGAAAATAACGATTCAAATAAATGGAGAGATGTATTGTGTTTACCAATCTAAAGATTCAATATTGTTAACATGCCAATTATCTCCAAAATGATCTATGGAGCTAAAGCAATCTTAATCAAAATCCTGTATTCTTTTTTAGAAATTGACAAGCTGGATATAAAATTCATAATGAAAATATCCAGAATGACTGAAACAAGTTAGAAGAAGAATATAAAAGACTTAGAGTACTTGAATTTAATATTCATTCTAAAGCAAATCAATGATTTTATAGGGATGGTGACTGATGCTAATGGGAAGGATGGGAGGGAGGGATTATTACAAAAGGGCACAAGGAAACTACTGGGATGATGGATATGTTCATTCTGTTCCCAAGTTGTGTATATGTATGTATTTGTATATATACACAAATATTTCACGTATATATTTTCATATTTATGTCAAAACATCAAATTTTACATTGTAAATAAGTAAAGCTTATTTTATGTTAATCATATAGCAATAATTTTGGTAGGCCCCTCTAATAAATTATATAAGATCTCATGATACTCATTTCTTTGTATCAAGCTTTCCTTTCAATTTGTGTTATTTTCTATTAAATTTGCATTAATTTTGCTGTATTTTTTCTTTTCTATCCTTTTTCATTGTAGTATATATGAAAGTCCTAGCAAATTCTTTTTATAATAAGATGTACAAAAATGTTACAGTTCAACAGGAGCAGGAGACGTGATATTTTAAAGGCCAACAAATGCCTCTTTGCATATGTCAATTTAGAATGCCCCACTAAGACGACTGTTCTTGGGGTGTAGTTCTCATTCCCATACAGTCTGTTCAATGGTTTTCCTAATTTGTCTAATTTCATTCATTCATTCATTCACTGAACGTACTTCTGTGGCAGGGTTTGAGTGATATAAGTACATGATATTGAATTTACTTGATCTTATATGGATGCTTATAACTGTAGTTTAAGCATTACATGAAAAATTTTAGACACTAGATGGCAAGTCCTACTGATGTTAGATGCAGAGTTTCATTTCTTCTTAGAAATAACATTATTTTCTTCTTAGATGCTCAGTAGAATAATTTATTTTCAGAATTATCCTGACACATTCTGACATTTAAGTGGTTTGATTGTATATGATGTATTATCCTTTAAAAAACAAAAACAGGCCAAATGCCAAATGCCTGTATCAACTTCAGTGTTTATAGCACAGAATTATTAATTAAATTTAGTTCTTCATTTGAAAAATAAGTTTCCTGGACTGTACCAGTTGGAGTGTGGATTAATTTAATGTAGTTTGAAATATAGGAATTACTAAATCCAGTTAACTTTTTATTATGCTATTTCTATTTCTTGAGGCATACACCCCTGTTTAGAGATTTTTCTTTCCGGGCTAAGAAGATTTCAGTTCTTTTTCATTTAGCCTTCTTGGGTATGTTGCAAATATTCTACCTAGCTATGTTTTTCAGGTCTATTGTAGTAGAGCCAATTCTTCATTTTCTCTGCTTCTCACCTGTTTTTGTCTATTTATTTGTGTATAAGATGTCAAAGGAAAATGAAAAGTAACACCTCAAAATACCACCTTGAAAAGGAAAATGCCAACAAATTCTTTTCTGCACCTGAAGCTTTTAATTCTTTAATCCACCATGGAATGTTGCTTAATTACATATTTTATTATGCATAACTGAAAATTATGTACTTTAGTTTCAACAATGATATGAAAGCATGTATTGTTTATAAATAGAGAGAGACTGGTTTGTCTCTATTTTTTTATATTTCAAATATTTGTGGAATTCTCACATGTTCTTCTAAAACTTGGCTTTTTGAAAATGCTGAGAGCTCTGAGAAAAACTTCAAGTTTGTTTTCTCTAGAAATCAGAAAATTCATTTCTTAAAAAAAAAGATGATGTCATAACATTATGGGTAAAAACCATTGAACAGTTTAAACATTTTTATAGAAATTTTATCTTAATGAGTTTCATGCAAGTATTTATTGATGGAAAAATAAAAATTGTTGAATTAGGTGATAAATCCATGGGAGTTCCTTGTCTCTACTTCTCTGTGTGTGTTTGAAATTTTCCACAATAACGTTTGTTTTTTTAAAAAACATTTGGTGTGTATAGGTCTTTGGAGGTTACTATTTCATAATGAAATATTCCATACACTTGATTTCAATTACTTAGTGATCAAAATCTTCATATTAGCAAAATATGCATTACAATATATTTCTGAAAATTTTGAATTGTCATTAGGGTTTTTTTTGTGTGTGCAGTTTCTGCATTTGAAAAAGCTTTTGTTAGGGAGAAGAGAGAGAAATGTGAAGATAGACGTGAGTTTGAGACAAATGTGGCCACTTAACAGCTGAACAAATCGGTTAACCTATTTGAGTTTCCCTTCCCTTGTCTTTGAAGTGAGAATGCCAGTGCCTGCTTTAAATACCTCATAGTGGAATGGAGAGGTTTAAACAAGATATTTTTGTGGCAGTGCCTAATAAAATGAAGCATTCTACAAATGTTTTTTCTAAATTTAAAACATGTGTGAGGATACTAGGAAGGGGGACTCAGAAGGAGGAAGCCTTTGTACTAGATCTAGCAAAACAAATGTTTGCAAATTCCCTTTGGAAACAAAGGTGGACTAGATGAAGCCTGTCCCCACATTAAGATGCCATTCAACAGGTTTGTGTTCTGGACAAATTCTCATTTTGCATCACATTGCCACAGGCTAATGAATAAACATAAATATTTGAATATTCTTCAACATTCTCATCTAACAGGTATTGTTGGTTCTCTTGTGAAAGGAAAATCAGAGTAGCACGTGGGACATCATTTTATCAGATGGGGGTGGTAGTGGAAGGGCATGCATTGAAGTGTCACTGTAATGAAAATTTTGTATTTGAGTATCGCAAAAAGCAAATATTTCTGATTCAACTCACAGTAAATAATGTTCAACATTTACCTTGTTGCAAAATATGTCACTTTGGTGTTTCTTTGCAAGTGGTTACTTTGCATAATATACTGCTCTACTGCATTCACTCATCAACCACTATCGTAGAGAAGAGGGCCCAAGTGTTTTGATCACAGTCATTGTATTAGCAGCTGAAAATAATTGTTGGGAAAAGGTAACCACACAACCTTGGTACAAGACAAGAAGCTGTAATTGAATTTTGGTAGTGTTCTTTTGATAGAACTAAATTTGGAGATATATGCTCCCTATAAGTAGGGTAATGTAAGAAAGTCTTAAAAATGTTGCTCATCTTTTAAACAATAATTTCAAACTATTTTTATTTAACATTTGGTATTGTTAAACAGGTATAGTATTCAGGACATACACCTTCTACCACAATTTCTTTAATTAGGGTACTTTATATTTTATCAAAAATGTGCATATTAATAGATTGTAGTTTAGCCTTTGTCAAAAGACATGCAAGTATTTCGTATTTACATTAAAAGGATTGCCTCAGAAGAAACATTGAATTCATAATAAGCCCTCTTAAAAAGTCAAAAATATGCATAAGGAAGATTAGTATTGATATTTTCTGATATTTTTAGATGTGATTAATATTTTGGACCTCCACTGGTTTCCACACTATCATGCAAATTTCCAACTTGCCTTAACACAACAGTTCTATCAGCTGTATTATAGGGAATACACATTTTAATTGCTCTTTTTGAAAATATCACCAGGCATTTCAGAATGTCTCATTTATTGAGAATATTGTGACAATCAAAGACCTTAATATCAGCCAGATGCTAACAATTGGGAATAGGGCAGAATTTAATAATGGAATGTATGGGATTCTCATTTTTACTCAATCTTGAACCATTTGAGAATGTTTTCTATTCAAGCTAGTATTTTTAGATAAACACAGATATAGATATCGCTACTTTGAAAAAAACACTTATTTTAAACTCAGAATTTCTTAGTACTAAATGCTAACCAATACACATTTTATACATAATATGTACAGACTTTGTTACCAAGCGCCACACAACTAGGGCATACATATTAGTTACCTTGGATTTCAAAGGTTATCTGTCAACTCGGCATGTTGTGTGGCAAGGAGATACTATCAACATTTTTTTTTTGCATAATGTGCAAGTATTATATGGCCACAGAGTGTAATACAAATTAGTGGCAAAGTGCTGAGTGAAGGGAATCCATGACAGATTCAGATGCACAAGGTTGAATATTACCCGTAAACTACCTGACTCTGCTAAGGTCTTAACAGCACAAAACGCTATGTCATGCCCAGCTTTTAAAAGTCTCTGAAATTCTTGGACACAATGAAGCTTGTTACAGGAATTAATTTTACCATAGTCACAGGTAACAAGAGGAGGACTGGCATGAGCAATAAATGACATTGGGGAGCCATATGGAAGATCATCTGGGTAAGTCTTTTCTAAAATGTTCCATCTTCCCTGAAAACAATTTTGCTCACTCCATCCTGGCCATTGTTTACTAACATGTGCATGTGCGTGTCTGTGTGTGTATGTATGTGCATGGGGGGCACTTAAAATATCAAATTATCAAAACCATGGTGACTTTAAAAAGTTAAAAAATCTATGTGAGAATTCTGTTAGCATTGTTGATTACCAACAGACATTCATCATTTCACTGAAAACATTATTTCAAAGGATTTAGGTTATTAGCAATGGGAAAGTTATTTGCCACCCAGTTTCTCCTTCCAAAAAGATTACTAAATTTCCTACCTATTTGACACCTGTGTTAGGGTTGGGCCGGTTAAAAATCCAGCCTTGTTCCTTAAACTTAGGGGATATATAAGGAAGAGGAAGATAATTTAACAGCATTCTAGTTTCTATTTTTTAAATACATTAAATCTAGTTTCTATTTTCTTAATTCAAATTCCTTTGGCTCAAGTTATTACTTTTCTGAACTCTAGTGAGCAAGACTGTTTTGAGAGTTTTCTTCGTAAAAAGAAGTGGCAACTTTTCAGTACAATTTTAAGTTTGCAACTAACCAGCTGCCTTCAGAGTAGCTTAGCTGTGCTTCAAAAGTAAATGGAACTTTAAAGCTTTTTTGAGAGTTTTCAATGATTCCATTTCAGTTTCTAAAGTACCAGTTCAACATTAAAGCAGCCCAGTTGCCTACCAATAAGCTCATCAGGGCCTGAGAAAATGGTAGGCAGAAAGAGAAGGGGCAATTGCAGAATGGTATCTCAAGCAACCCAGATACCCTTACTAGCATCTAGGAAACCTTAAAGTGAAGAGGCAAATAAAAATCACACAAAACTGTAATGCTGGCCTCAGTCCTTTCTGTGACCATTAGCACACCTCATTTTATATTCTGGCATTTTACTAAGTTTAATGTTGCAAGAACTTTGAAGATTGTGTTTAAATACCAGGTGTGTTATTCCTGTTTTCTTCATGTAGCTCTTATAGTTATGACATACACCATCAAATGAGCTTAGTTATTAACTTATTCCAAAAACTTGTAAAACAAAAAAAGCTTACTAAGGAGTTTTTATACAGAAGGTCCATTTTCCCCCTACTTATTTTGTTACTATTAATGGACTTTAAAAATATTTGTACATTAGCTTAAGGAAAAGTGTTGCTATAATTGAAGTATTGTGAAATAAGCACAGACGAATCCACTCTAAGAACATAACTGCTAGAGACTGGATTTATGTTTTTGTTGGAGAGTCTTTTGACCATCCTATCTCTATTTATTAAGCAAAATGTTAATCAAAACAGGTTATCTTCACTGTGAAATTTCATACCTATTTAAAAATGAGCTTGTTTGTGATTTAAATTTACAGTGTTTCAAGTAACTTTTCAATTGCTCTTTTCAAAATCAATTAAATAGCAAGAAAGTAAGTATTAACATGCACCTAAATGAGAGGGCCATCCTTTGACTCTTCTTTAAAGTTACTTCACATAAGCAGACAAACCCTACCATGTCATACCATACAAACAATTTTAATTGTGTAGTTACAGTCAATAACCACTCCTAGGCAGAACATTTCTGCATAAAGAAAATTGTGATACACTTATAAAAACAGCCAGCTGTAACAAAATAGCTGGTGTTTTCATAGCCATAAACTCATAAAAAAGAAATACACCTTTATACAGAAATTTTATACAGATGTAGCTTTAAAATTGATTGTAAACCAAAGGAAGACACATTGCAAACATCAATTATTTTCACATTAATTGCATAATTTTCTAAGGTGATATCTATTAGTTTTATTTACCTAAGCTTATTTGCATGATAGTAAAAATTGCATACAACAATAAGAGTGAAGCTTATAGTATGAATTGCTTGGATAACATAGAGCACTTTTTATAGGCAACTGTGTAAAGCACATTTTCTCTATTTAAAACTTTTAAGACACTTTTGTTTTACTGCCCATCAAAATACATTTATAAATAGAAAAGAATCAGTATGGTAACAAGAGAAGCAATATTACATTTAACGGAAACTTCCAAAAATTAATTACAACATGATGCTGCAGGATCTACAAATAAATAATGAGGACTAAATTGTGTTTCACATTTTTTCCTTTTTTTAAAAAATCATGTAACAATGAGAATGAAAAAAAATTACAGTGAACTTTTATTTCCAAAATAAAAACAAATTTGAATTACGGCAGTGCCATATAATACAAGGCATTTGTTGGCATATGTCATCTTTAAACTGCATTCCACAGTCTATAGTTCTTTTGTAACATACAATAGAGTAACAAACTCTTTTTTTTTCTTTTTCTTTTTTTAAATAAGGGGCGAGTTTCCAAAGATCAGTGTGGAGTGCTACAGAAATAATTATAGAAGAGAAAATCATAATCACAGAAGTTATAATGCTTGTTTGAGGCTCCAGAATAATAACTAAAAAAAAAAAAAAATCACTGGTTTCATGCTTACGGGGTACACACTTTGGTGCATCCCGTGAACACAAATTTTAATACCAAACAATCCTTGATGCTTCACCTGGGGCTGCCAAGCAGTTTGTAAAACAGAGTAAAACATTTAGTGCAGTCTGTATTATCCTTTTCCAACTTTTCTGTTTGTGCAAGTTTTTAAGATTCATTGGCCAAACAATGAACAACAAAGGTTTTCTGAGAGAATACAAGGTGAACTTTTCATTTTGTTAGTAGATACCAGTGGAATTGTTGACCGAAACGAATACTTCTTTTATCATCTCAGTCTTTCAAATCAGCATTAATGTCTGTGTTTCCTTCCCCTGACAGCTCTTCTTCTAGTTTCACTGAAAAAAGGGTGTTAGTATTTTTATCTTGGACACTCTCTTCCAAATCCTTCAGCAGCTCCTCTTCTTTATATTCTGCCACATCGACCTCTAAACCAGAATTGTCCTTCAGTTTGCCATGGTGCTTGAGATAGTACCGCTGATTCTGAAAGAACTTGATGATGGTGTACTTGGGAAGGTCAAGCTGAGCGGACAGAGTCTGGATGGCCTCTTCATCAGGGTACAGGCCTACGTCTTGTATGAAACTCTGGAGGATTCCCAGGGCTTCCACTGAAATTTTTGTTCGTGGCCGGGTCTTCTGCCGGTTCTCCTCATCTGACTCTGCTGGAGAGGCCACCGTGGGTTGCCGTGGGGGGAGTCGAGGGCCTGCCTGTGGCTGCTGCTGTGGCTGTGGAGGCTGCGGTGCCTGCTGCTGCTGCTGCTGCTGCTGCTGCTGCTGCTGTTGCTGCTGCTGTTGCTGCAAAGAAACAAGGAGACAATCAGAGCTCTGCTATCGTGGAGTTCCAAACAAAGCCGCCTAGAATCAGGAAACATGTGGTCACAAATCCCACATATAGCTTCTTTGATAGGGACGAAGAATTAGAATGAAAAGGAAGGCCAGCTAAATGGCCCACAGCATTTAGAAAAAAAACAAAAATGATATGAACTAGGAAGGGATGAATTAATACGGCTATGCCCCCCAAATGAATTAATGTAGGGGGCTACTGCACTTATCAGACATCAGTGGAGGAAGTGAAAACTCAGTGCTCTGAAAATGGGAGCCATAAACTTCACTAGAAGGATACGCATCAAAGGCGAAGACGGCACATCAAATTATGATGTAAATAATTAACAAAGATTTAAAATGAAGATTGAGAGGCTAGGATTTCAAAGACATTTTAGAAAGGTGAGCTACAGAGCAGTGGGGAAAGAAATTTGTGTTCTGCTCTGTTTCACCAAATGGCCAGGAAGAACAGAAGATGAGCGTATGCTCTTATTCAATGTTATCTGTCATGAGACCAAAGGATTTTTAAGATTCTCACATTTGCGATTTTTCTATCAGACAGTTCCAATTTAATACACACACAATTTCTTACCAAATTGCGCTAGGCTGACACTGCAAGTTTTTTTCTTACCTCAAAATAAAGGTTCAATCCCCCATACGACGGCTAGCGAATTGTTTTGTCTATAGTAAACTCAGATGTGATTAGGATTTAAATTTAGTGTATACAGACACTTTTTCATAATTACTATATGTGCTATAATTTCCATACACAATTATACATAAATATGTGACACATGCACATACTGTACACTCAATATCCATAATTCTTACCAGCAAAGCAAATCAACCTGAGTAAGTGGCACAATATCAGAATGCTGATATCGTCTCTATGCATTTCCTTTTGTACCTCTAAGAAGGAATTTTATTAAAAACAATTTACATTTTCAAATGAGTACTTTTTAAAATTATTTAACATACATTTTTCTCTTTTTTGTTTCTGTTAAACAGCAAGTTTTTCAGGCTTTCATGATTATTTTAGTGCTTGAAATCCTAAAGGGAACCTCTCTGTCAACTTGTTTTAATACACACTCGAGAATTATTTTATCCTGGTAGAAAAACAACTCTAGTATTGTTCTTAGCTCTCTATATATATCTACACACACACACACGTATATATCTATATCTATATCTATATCTATATATATCTGTGTGTATATATATATATCTGTATTTTCTTTTTTACAGAAATATAGAAAATAATGCAGGTGATTCAACAAAGGTGGAATTTTAGGACTCCGGAAGGCAATGGCATTTTACTTTAAAAGAGAAAGCTAAAATCATCCCCTTTAACAAATATAAGCTCTACAGCTCAAGTTCAATGACAACACGCTTCCTAAGCAATTGGGGCCCTAAGAGCACTAATGACTACCTGATCGCAGAACTCTTCCAACTAAATTCACAGGAGAGTTCCTTTACGAGATGAATGGTGACAAGTCCCAAAACATGACAAAGCACAAGGCTGTATCTGCTGGCACAGTGGGCTCTGGCCATGGCCATGGTATATCTTTTGAAAATCCTGACCTGGGGAGCAGGTCTTCATTTCACCCCCTCTCTGTGTCCCTTGCTGGCAGAGGTAACTGTGCCCGCTCACCTGAGGAGCAGCACCGAGCCATGGTGCAGGGGTCGGCAGGCCTGGTAAGAAAACGCCTCTAGACTCTCCTTTCCCAAGGGTGGTGGGAGAGGGGCTCTAAAGGAAAGACAAACAGATATGACTCACCCCTAACCTACATTCTGTGAAGTGTGGGGAGACAGCGATTCAACACAAGGTGAAGGAAGGGCCAAGGATGATAAAGCAAGATTCCAATTAAGCTTCCCTCCCCTCCTCTCTCTGGACAGAATCTAATGTACAAAATTGTGATTCTACAAACTTCCTTTACAGCAACAGCAGTAGCACTTTTCCTCGGGGGCACTGTGGTATTAATTTAAAAAATAGGTGGTGTTTTAAATTGTGATTTTTAAAAAACACACACACAAACTTTAAACTCTCAACACAAAACCCAGTACCAACAAAGTCACATTTGCCAAACAAGGAGTGTAAAAAGGGGGTTCCTGTCGCTTTGGGGGTTGGGAGATGAGGAAAGAGGAACACAATACATATGTTGGAAAAAGTATGTTAACCTTCATTTTATCCCCCTGAGCGCGAGGGCAGTGTATTGTTATCTCTTGCTAAAAAGCCTATGTTTAGACTGGCAGGAGGAAGAGAAACGCTAATTTCTCTGCTAAGTTTAAAGCTTTATTTACTTATTGCTATATTGAATTGAACAAGGTAAACGAACCTGAATCTGCTCTGCTGGAACATGGATAATGTGGGGCGGCCTGTCACCATGGTGATGCACCGCGTTGCTCTCCTGTTCGTAAATGGCATCGCGTTCTGGCTGAGGAAGACTGAGGAACCTTCGGATCATGGAGAGGTTCTCCCACAGGGTTCTGTTTTCTGGAGAAGGATCTTCCTTCCAGCGCAACAGCTCGCATAACCATCCCTTAGAGACAAGGGCACAATAGGTTAGTTTGTGCCTATGGGGTGGGGGGTGGCATTTTCCAATAGGAGCTAAAAAGGAAAAACCCTATGAATTAACTTTTTCATAAGCTCAGAACACACTAATCTGCTTTAAACACTGTTTTTAACTTAAGAGAGGTTATCTGTGGCTGACAAGGAGGCAGACTCTGTTTCTAATCAAAGTTCAGATTTGCATCTCAAAGGAGGGACATAGTTTTCAGACTCTGAGGGTAAGAGCATTTATCACAGATTTTGTAATATATGAAATAGGAGAAAAACAAAATTGATGTGCTTCAGTCTTGCACAACTTTCCTGTCTGATGAGTGGCTGGCCATCTGAGGATACTGAAGTGCTTAAGGGGCAGGACAGATTTTAAAAATAATTTTTTTAAAGGATTTCCTAAGCTTGTAATTTTTGGATTTGAAAGAAAACTTTGTGAATATGTGTGTGTCCATGTATGAAACAGAAAGGACATGTGCAATTGTACCAGCATGAATGTTGTCCAGTATAAGGCATGATGATTACAACGGGCATTAGAAGAATTTGCTATGAAACAACTCTTTAAAAAGAGACATTGGGCCCACAGTGGCTTGTGCATGTAATCCCAGCACTTTGGGAGGCCGAGGTGGGTGAACCACAAGGTGAGAAGGTCGATACCATCCTGCCCAGCAGGGTGAAACACCGTCCCTACTAAAAATACAAACAAATTAGCTGGGCGTGGTGGTGCATGCCCAGCTACTCTGGAGGCTGAGGCAAGAGAATTGCTTGAACTAGGGAGATGAAGGTTGCAGTGAGCCAAGATTGAGTCAAAAAAGAAAAGAGAGACACTAGAGTCTATTTTTCTGCCTACTGCAGTGGGAGCATATGATTTGTCAGGCAAGAATTTAGTAAGTTTCTTGGGCTAAGAGAGAAGGAAATGTCCAGTGACTGCCAAAATTTGAACCTCTCTGATGCTTCCAAGGCCCAGTTTTTTACCCTGGGGTTATCTACCAAGAACTGAGTGGGCATCAGAATACATTTTCCAGTCATCTCAAGTCTTCACCTTGGCTGCCATGATGGACATTAAACAATGGAGTGAAGGGGAAGAGTGAGGGTGTCCGACCCAGACCCCCACCAACCAAAGCAGCCACCCCTCTGCTGTTCACCTGCCTGCTATACCTCTCACCTGCATTCTATTCTGGAGAAATGTCTTGAAGCCATCTCTACATTTCTTCATTGACCTCCTCACCCTGGATGCCCAGTGACTGGCTGACCCAGTGGCACAAAGTCCCTGGCCCTTTTCCTGAAAATGGACAACTTACTCTACCCTTCAATCTACTCTCTAGAGACAGTCATCCCATTCTTCTTGCTCCTTCCCCCACAAACCTAGCACTAGACTTTGCCTGAGACCACATCCTTACTAAACCTCCTCCTCTTCCCTATCCCTCTTCCTTTCCTCCCAGGGCCCTCACCAAATCATGAGCACCTGACTCCCATCCTAGGCTCTGCTTTTAAGGAACTTGATCTCAGACAAAGACATTTCTTAGAAATTTTAAGTAAATTAGTTGGATGAAAAGGGAAGTACAGTTTTTTTAAATAATTATATAATTTTTAGATCTCATCAAGGAGGGTTTTATTTTTTATGTTATCAGGAGTGAAGCCAGAGGATGGCATGACTTTCCTTCCCTTCTCAAACTGAAACCATTAGACAGAAAAATTCTTCTTTGACTGCAGTATATAATGGAAAGAAACATGGCCTGTTCTCCCCCAAATGGCCTACTTGAAATATTTTAAAAGAAAAGGTAGAAAACTGACATACAATCTTCCCAAGTTCTATCTGCTAATCAGCGGATGGTGACTGCTGCTATATCTTATGACATCTACCAGTATTCCTACTCAACAGGTCTTTTAATAAAGCAAATATATGCATGGGGATGGTCATGTAATCATGCACTCATTTGATGCCACTGAATACATAAATCAAGGTTAAGACAGCAGGCAGTAAACTGAAGATTTACCTGAAAGACTGTTAGCTAAATAAAACATAAAAATCACTGTGATTGCAGTGTCACTGAACTTGTTTCTCTTCTAACCATGGCAATTCTACATTTATTTCCAGAATACTATAATATGACATATTTCAGCTCTATTTATGTGAATACATTAACTACAAAACTGTATGTGAGCATTTGAAGTAACTGAGACCCACTTGCATATGGTGCCCTGGAGATGTTTACTTAGCTCTTACTGGTAAATATTTGCCATCTGAATTAAGCCATGAAAATATACATTTTTCTACAACTAAGCTATTCTTTATACTTTACTTTTGAATTTTATTCTGTGTAGGTTTTAGATATGTATCTTCCTGTAGGCTTTAATATTAACTATGGGTGAGATTACTTTCCCTCTTCCCCTTGACTGCCTCCTTTAGCCATCACAACTGACAGGATCCCTCTACCTGAACACAGCAAACTACACAGTTTTATTTACCTTTCAAAAGAAGTCAGAGGTTCATAAAGAAAAGAACAGATTTTTTTTTAACTCGGCTAGTATTCTATTGCAATAAATGCTAAACATTGAACATCTAAGAATTTTTTTTTTAAATAAATGCTTGTAACTAAAAATTGCTAAAAGTTAAATTAAGAATGATTCATGTAAGAAAAGCTTCTTGGAGAGAGCTGAAAAACTCCAGTGATTTTTCACATCCTTTAGAAACTTTTTAAAGTAATGCAGAGATCAGTTAGCACTTGGATATATGTGAAAAAACATGTGGATCACAGATGTTCTTTGGAAAAGAAAATCATTAGTTCTTTTAAAATGGCTAATAATGATAGCTAATTCCTAAACAATCACACTCATGCTGGTTTAACAAATATTTCAGAAAAAGAGCCCTGACTCATTCAACAAATATTTTGCTCATATTGTCACTTCTGTGTCTCTATACTTACGAGACGGATCCTTATTTTTATTAATTGCCCATGACTAACATAACATTTCCAGTAGTTTGCTATTAACCTCTGCCCTTAAATAATACTTCTAATTCCTTATCTAAAAATAATTTGATGAATTGTAAGTTGAAGCATGTCTCCGCTAGCCTTTCAAGAAACGCGATGATTTTAAGAGACTGAAATCAGATGCTTCTTAGAAAAATATTTAACGGTGCAGCTGGGAACTGTTAGCTTTACAAGGGTATTCCAAAAAAATTAAAAAGGGGGGAGGGTTGCTTCTCTTGATGTGCATCTCTCTTAAAAAATAATGGAAAACAGACATTTTGACACATTAGCTCTTTGTCAGTGTAGAAATAAATTGGCTCATTCCCAATTTATACTGGCAAAAATAAGATAATTTATTCTAATGCTATTTAAATACCTTGGAATATTTTGACTACCTCAAATCCTATTGATTGTTACTCTATTAATAATGACAGTAATCTGATCTATGTTTTTAAAGAAAAAGACTAAAGAAGCCAAATGCTTTCTAATTCTTCAATATCTTTTTCTAGGTCAGTTTTCCACAAGTGTTATTGTTGTTAGAATAAATTTGGGAAGAAAATGAATATGTCAAAATATTTTTAATATCTGACAAAAGTGTTTCCTCAAAGTTATGTACTATTTTTTAAGTGATAACTGCATTTATGTTTGGGGTGGGGGGAGAGATGAAGAATGAAATCCAGTGCTTTGTTGCAAAAAACAAAAACAAAACATAATTACGTTTTTAAGAGAAGTCTCTGGGACTTGATATACGTAAGGCCATAGGCAGAAATAGGAAACTGCTCTCTAAATTAAATTAGCTCACAACTGTTTTGAACAGTAGAAAAGACAGGGGACTAACAGCCTTAAAATAATGAGACCAATCCATTCTCAGAAAACTAAAATGGTACAAGGAACAACCTAAACTTTATATGTAGTAAATTTGCCAAGCAACATTACGCTGCATATAAAGAGGGCAAAATATAAACAGTAGCCACATGTAAATAAATTAGCAAAACTTTCAGGATGTTACTACTTTTCAAACTGACAAAGTTTAATTTGACACCTTCTGTTCTAAACCTTTTGTTTCTATTCAAAAGCACGCCTTGAGCTGTTGCCATCAATCACAGTGCTCCCCCTATTACTTAAAAAAACTGGCATGGACCCTGAATAAGCTGAAAATGCCATGCAGATGAATTCTGAGATAATATGCTCAAACCTGTTATATACAACACAAATCCTGTAAAGTTATGTATTGTAAACCTACATTTATTGAGAACTAAAAGTCTTAAATCCATCTGCCACAAAGGAAATACTGTTACGTACTTTATAGTAACCAAGAACCATCTGCAAACGTCTTGCTACCGTAAGCAAGAAAATGGTGCAAAAGATGCTAAACCTAAGACTGCATGAAATAAATAACATTCTTTTTGACTGGTTTTGGTTAGAGATCTATTAAAGAAATGTAAGATTGGGGGGGAAAAAAAGGAAAAGAGAAAATGCAGAATAACTGCCAAATCAGTACTGCAAAAAAGCAAAACAAACTCAATGATAACACAATGGCAATTTATTATGGTCCATGAAACACATGACTGTATGCTCATTTTAAAGGAAAAATTAGCAGTTCTAAACTCAATATTCTAATGATGTGCTTTACTGACAGAATCTTGTTGTACCACATTTAAATAAAAATCCTGGCACCTTCATCTCTCAGCTGCTAATTTCCAACCAAACTCAATCTCTGATTTCCACTCCACTCTTTTTAGAATATTTAAGTCAATTCACTTCTAACATTTTAACAGATAAGGGGTGTACAATGATTTTAATTGAGTCAAGAAAGTAACTTCCTTTCATAAATGAATTTATTGTACTTTATAAAGCCTCATACGCATAAAAAGAGAACCCCTAACAAGGCCTGTTCTGTGACAAAGCTGGGAGTATGTAATGTAACTACTTTTCCAGGAGAAAACAGACTTAGGTATTCTCTGAGAAAAAAAGTCATTTAATGCAATATACATATATGTATATATTATCATTATGTACATATACATTTTAAAACTAAGAGCTATAAAAAGAGAAAGAAAATGACAAATAATTCTTACTGCAACTAAGAAGGAAAAATACAGCTGAAAAAATAGAATAGTAATTTGAGTTCTGAAAAGCAAAACATTTTATAGTCTGTATTTATCCCCCCTCACCCTCATCTTTTATGTGTTATTTGAAGGAATATTTTGTTCCAATCTCTGGGGCATATAGTATAATAATATATGATATTAAAAGAAATCAATCTAAATAGGAAAGTATTTGATACAAACATTTTAGTGGAAAGCATGAATTACATTTCAGCAAGTAGTAGGAACAAGGATTAAGTACATAATCCATTAAATAGTACTTCTAACAAAAAATTCAGTATTGTAGACTAAACTACACCAGGCATTTGAATGAGAACATTTTCAACAACAACTAACTATAAAGCTAGCAATTTATCATTCAGCAAATAATTTTCTACTTTTAAAAGAATCTGTAAGTGTTACTTATGCTAATGAAGACAGTTTTTAATCTGCCCACAAACATGCTAATAGAGGGCAATTTTTTTTCTTTTTTTTTTTTCTGTTTTTTTACAAAGCTGTCGGCACTCAAGGGTAATTTCATATCAGTGTTCTACAAGCTGGGGGGGTGGGGGGGAAATGGGTTCTAATTGTCAGAGCTACCAAATCCTTCACCTTTAGCATAAAGGTTTAAAGATATCACAAAAGATGCAAAGTAACTAATAATGTTTTAAACCACCTCTTTTTCTGTCTGAAAAAACAACTAAAACAACCTTACAAAAGTAGGGTTGCAGAAAGGATATGTTTTATTTATCTGCCTCGAAGGTACTATTTAAACATACTACTTTTGGTTGGGGGCTAATGCGGAAACATCCAAGACCTAACGGAGATACAATCCCATTTCTAGGTGTGAGGTCTAAATGCTTCACATACCCACTTGCAACCTTTTTTCATGAAGAATCATAACACTGTGCAGTGACAAACAAAACAGTGGCAAAGCAATACTGAAAGCATTTTAAATTATTTACTAGGTTAAAAGGGTGAAATGATACTTTAAATACATCAAATTTCATCATCTAGGCCATTTTTTGGTGGCAAAGTGGTATTGATCTTTCCAAATGCTTAAAATTAACTATTTTCCAGAAGGTCATTATTTGATTAAAGGCATTAAAGTTGAGGGCAAGAAGCGACGCACTTTTTCTTCTTTCCCATTCAAATCATCATATAATTTAATATAAACCATCCCATCATGTCCTGTAATAAAAACACTTGTCTTAAGATATTGTTCTTTACCTAACATATTAACCTTTAAATGTTATGAAGTTCTTTAGAAGAAAAACCTTTGCTAAATGAGATTATAACATTATGAGAGGCCCCCACCATTAACATTAATAAAGATACATGTTCTCCTCTATGGAATTAGTAGGAAATGCATTAATCTTTCTCCCCATCTCTTAATAACATCTACTTTGTGTAAAGTAAAAAGAACCTCAGCTGGCACTCTAGGTAACTTTTCCTGCTAAGTTAACATTGGTCTTATTAAAGAAAACATGGAAAATAAATTTGAACAGAGACATACCAGTAAATGCATTTTCCATTTGAAAAGTAGCACATTACATCCACTTGATTCAAAGCCAGGTTTTAAAAAGGAAATATATTTTAAAAGGCATGTGTGTGTGCATGTATGTATACCCCAATATGTTTATCTTTCAAAGTGTGGTTTCTGATATTTGCTGAAAGAAAAAAAAATTATAATAATCCTTTTAAATGTTACTATTTTTAACTTCTAAACTGTTACTGTTTTTAAATTCTCTCTAGACGCTCCAGTTTATTTAAGAGACTCAATATCTTAGCCAAAAAATTTGTGTGTTCCAATACTGGGGCAATTATAGGACATAAAATGGCTATCAAGAAATTTTTTGCTTGAGTACATTTTTGCCACTTAGTCATTAAGAAGTTAAACACCTCTAGCAGAGTTTCTAAAGGTTATGCATAAAGAAAAGTATTAGCATAAAGAAATAATGTTTATACAACCTGGAGAAAATTTTCCATTAAAATTTAGTGAATTTAGAAGGAATACTCACAGTCACTGGTAAATGATCTTTTTCAATTTTAAAATTTAATCAGATAAAAAAGTGCAAATCAATTTTTTTAATGGTTTTATGTTTACCTCTTTTACACTTTTTGAAAGCCACTAACTTTAGGGCACACATGGATTTGGTGGTTTCTCCTAGGCTACAAATCATTTGGTCCAAAACAAAATTATCAGATAACAAGCTGGCCAGAGTAGATACAAATGGTTCTGACTTAAATAGGTTGTTGAGAAGAGATCTCACATTTTAAAGAATATTTTCAGAGGGAGAATTTGAGAAGGGGTTAAAAACAAACAGGAATGAAGACAAAAGTATAAAATTTAGACAACCCATTAAACCAGTTAGCAAAAAGATAAGCTCTTGATTGAAATAGAGATTTTCCCAAAAAAGGTCTGAATTTTTTTTTAAAACATTAGATTTGGAAAATACCTAATTTGAAAGTTTAATTTTCATATATACGTCAATCCTGCTTTTAGGGTAGTTTAGTCAAAGCTGAAACAAAATAAATAAAATTCTGGCTTATATATCTGATACCTGAATAAGGACTCTGAAAAAATTTTCTCATTTTTTTTCCCCTCAGCCTAAGATACATTTTTGACATTACATAAATTTCAGTGATATCATCTGGCTCCTATTTAACATTTATGCACTTTCTCTTCAAATGTTAAGTTTTAATTTTCTCCTCATTCTTCATAGCTGGTGTCATTTAAAAAAAAATAGAAAACTCATACTCTCAAGGTTCGTGCTGTAACATTTTCATCAATTTTAGTCTCTCCATCATTAAGAACCATCTACTCTTTCCATTCTGCCACTATTGACTTGTCAGAACTGAGGCACCTCCTTCCTTGAATTACTCTCTTAAACAACATTCTTTTCTAATTACTTCCAATGGGCAATTATTCTGATTTCTGAACAAAAAAGCTTTAATCATTCCTCTTCCTTTCTTGAGTTAGGAAAAAAGTATGTCAATGATGATCAGAGTTTTGATGACGAATAGAGAACCGGCGTGATCATACAGAGTTGATGTGATTCCTATAAAAAGCACATTAACCTGATGTGTAATTTTGCCTATGAAATTTACTGATAGGCAAAGAAACAGGTTTCATTAAGCTTTCTTGAATCCTCTTAACCATCTTTGTGATATCCTTGTAAATGGGATCCTAGAATGAGAATCATTACATCAGTCTTCCACTTTCCAACTGCCCATAGTTACCCTACTGTTCGCTATGACCTTCAGTGGCTTCCCAAGGTGGGAGAAAAGTTCACATTCCCAGGGGCTGCTTTTGAGGTTCTTCCCAATGACACTGATGTCCAAATTTGTTGGACTGTTTATTAGCTATTGCCGAACAGTGCCTTACATTCTATTCTCCACTCCTCATACAAGTCTCTCTAATGGGAAAGCCCTTTCTCCTTTTTTTTGGTGTCCATTCAAATATTACTTGTCTTTCAAGACATGCTCAAGCACTTCTGTATACCAATAAAGGGATTATATCCCATATAGGCTTTTATCTTGTTAACTTGAACAAATAACCTTTCTGAGCCTCAGATTCTTCCTCTATAAACTGCAGGTAATAATGGTATTAATCTCACAGGATACTAGCCAGTACAAATGAAACACAATACATTCAGCCCAATGCCTGCTCCATGGTAACTACCAAAGGTCTTATAAACTTTACTGAAAGCACTTGCCTTAAATGTTTCCAAATATATTTTGGAAGACCTGGTATTCAAAAATAACTATTAGTGCAAGAAAGCATGTGATAAAGGTCACTGATGGGCAGACGTCAAGTGGGATCCACGTGGAAAAGTGCTGACATAGGGCTGCCAAGGAATTCTTCATTGATGAAGAGAGATACTGGCTTGGATTTGAAAAGGGAGCAATATTTAAAATAGGAAGAATAATAAATAACAGAACAGGATGAATTGGCAGGAGTCTGGGAAAACAGACAGACCAGTGCTTCTGAACTGACTGCCTATGACCCTTTTTTTTTTTATAGCTCTTTATCATATTTTCTTGAGGATACTACTTAGTTACTGCAACCTCATCTCCTCTAATGGACTTCTAAGATCTATTTGTTAAGATCTTAGTTAAGTCTGGGTTTTAATTTGAATATCTATTCTACCATTTATTATCAGCCTTGTAACTTTGGGCAGATTACCCAAGTTTGCTAAACCTCAATTTTCTGCTCTATAAATGGGGTCTAATTTTACCACTTAATTTACAGGGTTGTGAGAATTAAGTAAAATAATTAATGAAAAGGGCTTGGCACACAATAACAGTGTGATGAATATCAGCTATTATTATTTTATTGTTGTTGTCATTATCTTACAAGGGATTTGAATATCAAGGGAGCTAATGAAAATAATTCAGTTACAATATTCCAGTCTGAACCCAGCATCTTCCCCTAAGCCAGGTTCTCCTCCTAGGAAGTTTTACTGTTAATAGTATTACCACACAATCCAATCACCTAGGCTGAAAGGCTGTTATTATTTGAAGCATAAATTGGTGTAGTCTTTCTGAAGGACATTGTGAACTGGAGAATGTAGAAATGTCTAGCAATCATCTGTAAAACCCAAATGCCTTCTTTGATCCAGTAATTTCACTTTTAAGAATTTAAGGAAATAAGGATGTGTATAAATATCTAACTATAATGATGTTTACATTCATATTTGTATTAGCAAAAGTTGAATATAATCTAAATGCACATCAATAGGGAATTAAATGTTATGTACAGCCCATGAATAAATGTAAGACATACATGCAAACACACATACATACATACAGACAGATACACGTCCATGCGTGTCTGTGTGTGGTATGTATAAAGTGCATAAATCAGGATCCTTAAACTGGTCATCTCTAGGTGATTAAAATTACTCGTAATTTTATGTTTTGCCTTTATCTTTTTATTTTTCTATAGTGGCTATGTATTAGTTTTGTAATAAAAATATATAGCAAGTGGCTTTAACTAAAAATCTAACTTCTCTTGTCTGTCTCTCCCATAACTGATTAATTCCTGTCAATACTCCCTCAAACATCTCTTGAATCTGTTCCTTCTTTTCCATGCCTTCTGCTGTCGTTCAGTCCCACAGCATTTCTTCGATAATCTAATTCTGATGAGTTTCTTTATTCCAGCCCACCCCCAACCCTGCTATTTGAGTTACATTTATCACAAACAAATGTGAACACAAATAGCCCTTTGAGTGGCAAACTCTTCACTTTCCTTCCCCCAAAAAGCCTGGAAACACCCCGAGGCTCACACTTCAATGAGTGAACACTTTGCGGCAAAAGATTCACCACCACAAACTCAAGTGGCAGCAAATGGGGGGTACACAGAAAGATACAAAAATGGCCCAATCTGGGCCATTTAGTTAGTGGTAAAAAACTGAACACACCTCTGCAATTGCTGAGGGCTCATGTATAGCAGGCAAAGTCTAACAATTTGTATTCATAATGACGTTGCTGTATTCAAACAAAAAGTAAGGTTCAAATTGAGCTTGGCATAATAGGTTTAAGAAGGTAGGAGAGCACTATAAAGACCTTCTGTCGAAGGAAAATAATTTTTTTCTTTTAAAACAGAATTTATAATTAATAAGAAACTTTACTTTTCCTAAATTTCTTAACCCAAATGAATATGTGCTCTCATATTGCAATGTTATGAAGCAAATTTATTATGTTGCTTCCTAAAGTCACTAATAAAAATTTACAATATTTATTTTCCTATTCAAAATAATGAAGGTCATTAAGAAAAAAATATTGCTGAATATTCATATATGCCATGCGTAAAAACAAACAAACAAACAAAAAACAAACCCAAACCCAAACCCAAACCCACACATAAATATAAGGAATCATAAAACGAGTAATTTTAAGGTGACAATTTACCTGACAGGGTGGTTCGTTTGCTTACAAAAATAATTTACTACCAGGTTGATTTAGACAAATATTTCTGCCACTGCATTTTTAATTGATTTATGTAAAACCTTTCAAACTGCACATCTCCTAAAATGAGCTACACTCCCTATTATGCATATTTAGGGGCTGGGAATTAAAAATTTTAATATTCCCTCTATGATGTTTTAGGAAAGATAACAAAGAATTTTGAAAACCAGGGGAAGGCATTTTGGAATCGTAAAAGTTACGGCAATCACATCCTAAGAGGAACAATCAAGCAAGCAGGGTCACTATGAGCTCCCAACTTGCTTATGATTTTGCTGATAAAGTAACACCCATTTTGTGGCCAAAAGCACATCATTTTATCCATTATACAAACCTGCTAGTCAGAAGTTGGCTTAATTTGAAAGAGCCAAATCTTGTGATTCACAAGTAGGCATTAAAAAAGGCAAGCATAAATATTTCTAGAAGTATCATGTGGGTCCCAGTGACAATGGCCGGGTTATAATTTTACCAATAAAAGGAGACAAGGGAGACTGGGGCTTTGCACAGACTGTCTCAATCACTCCTCTGATCACATTTTACATCTGGGGAAAGCAAGCTCAGAAAAGGCTCCAGGGGAGAATGGCAGCAGTCGAGCATGACCCTGCTCTGTCCTTGTGAGCCCATGCCAGCGCCTCCTCCCACTGTCCCACAGTGACTCCCTTTGGAACAGGTTGCCATTTGTGAGGGTAATATTGGGAGCTGATTAAAATGTGCTTCTGAATCATTCTATCCTTCTACAAATAATTCCTGAGTGCCACCGATGTGCTAGTCACTGTGCAGACTAAGAGGAGATGTGGGGACAAAACTTCTCGTCCAGTGAGGTAAGAACCACTTAAACTTCAGGTTTAAGTTGATAGTAAAGGTATAGTTCAATTGGAAAAAATGTCTAATCTAAAAGCAAAAGCATTCTCTCACAAAGTCCACCAGTACTATACGTGGGCATGCGAATATCACAGAAAATGTTATCTGTAAGGTTTCTGTTTTGGTGGTTGTTTTAAATGTCACTGCATTTTTGTCACCCCTGCTTACATGCTTTGGAATGTAGGGCACTTGAAAAGCAAGCATACCAAAAAGCAATAAACGAAAAGTAAATGTTTCTCAGGTTAATTTGAGAATCCCTCAGCTCATGTGACAAAATACATATTTTTTCCTCTACAAAATTTATCTAATCATTGATCTCATCTCTTTTGTGCCATGGACCCTTCTGAGAGTCTGGTAAAGCCCATGGATGCCTTTTCAGAACAATGTTTTTATGCGCCTGAAGTAAAATACATAAGATTACAAAGAAAACCAATTATACTGAAATACAGCTATCAAAAATGTGTGATACAGTAATATATATACTTCTTTATTAACACACTAAATAAGATTTAGCAACAGATCTAATAACTACTGTAATTTTAAAGTGATGAGCATAAACGATATTTTAAGATATCTAGTACATAATAGGATATGAAAACATTTTGTGATTTTTTAATGGCAACAAATTCATAGGTATTGCTACTGTGATTTGTTGCCTATATTGATAACTGAATAAAATGCCAACTTTCAGTAAGAAGTGGTTAGAAAAATAAAGTCATATTTATTTTTCATCCAAGTTCATGGTTTCCCGGGGCAGAACGTAGGCCATAGGTTAAGAACCCCTAAATGAGAGGCCCTTCCTCTTACCCCACACAGATGTGTGTGTGTGTGTATACATACAGAGCTATCAAATACATATGCACACACACACACACGTACATATAGACACACTTCAAATACCATTCCAGGACTATCTCATGTAAGTTCCTAATATATTAGAAAATTTTAGTATTTATGGATTTGTGAAACCAATTTCCTTTTTTTTTTTGCCACTAAAGGACCATGCCTCCTAGAGATGGGTTAGAGAAAAACAGTCACAAGCACAGGGGTTCCTAGACTGTGTCCTTAGCAGTCTTAGGTTTCTATCAGAGGTGTTTCAGAAGTACCCCCATCGTGTATGTGCAGGGTAGGGGGTTGATGAGAAGGTCTCTGCCACCACCCAATCCTCAGGTCAATCGAAATGGAGAAAACTTTCAACTGATTTATACATGTCAGTTCATTAATTAAACAATGGTTCTATAGCTGACAATTTTTTGGTTTACAACTGCACTAACACATATATATCTCACTGTTTTCCTGGTCCTGTTACAAACTCAGAGAATGGGTTTACAACTTCTTTCAAGCATCTAAATTCTTACTGGGTTATTGACATCATATCATCCAAGTAACTTTAAAGGTGCAAGATTAGCAGAGCATCCTTTCAGAAATGTCTATCTGCCAGGAGAACACCAAGTTTTTCCAAAGACACGGGTTTTCCAAATAGAAGGACATAAGGTTGTAGGGCAGATATAGGATAGAGGCAGGATACAGAACGGAAGAGTGGCATGGGCATCAGATGTGTGGGTGGGTGGGGTGGGGGAGGGGAGTGGCTCTGCAATGCTAGGAAACCAGCAGTAATCAATACCAGGGCCCTGCTGTGATCTCTGCTTCTCAAAGAGCACAAGGCTGTACAGTCTTTGGCTGCCTGACTAGCTGCCTTCTGCCTTGTCCTCCAGTCTAACACAAGATCAAAGAAGGAAAAGAAAGTGAGTAGAAAAAATGGTAAGGGAGGAGACAGGTAGAAAATAATTGAGCACATAACCATCTCATAACTTTATATTATATGTGGCTCAACGCTAATTTACTCAGAAATACAAGCATAAACTTCTGTTTAGGTATTAAGCTTGATGGATAAGCCTTTCGTCCTTATGGTTATCCAGGGTCCAAGCTATTTAGTCTCTTTAATCAAAATACTAAAATAAAATCATTACCCATTAGGCTATTACCCTTCCCCCAATCTCCAAACATATAAGCAAAAATTAATTGCAAGCCAGGAAGAAAGAAGGTAATTTAGACAGTAACAGCTCGGCAAGGACTGAGCTAAATTTCCAAAT
Source organism: Cacajao melanocephalus (assembly GCA_963573385.1). NCBI lineage: Eukaryota > Metazoa > Chordata > Mammalia > Primates > Pitheciidae > Cacajao > Cacajao melanocephalus. The sequence continues at coordinate 58,606 of CAUYLG010043984.1, forward strand.
AGCATTTGTCTGTTTGTGAATGTATATTTTATTTACAACCTTCACTTCCTTGACCTTGTTGAAAGTAATTTATTTTTACCTAATCTGCATTTCATTTAAACAACCAAATACTTCATCAATGAACCAGTCAAGTAACACCCATGACAAGTAGCACTCCTGTTGGTACCATAAGTAAAATGGGTAAACATTTAAAGGAGACATTTGGGGATGGACACATCTCAGCAGCTATTAAATGCTACAGGTGCCAATTTATAAACTTGCAAATATGGGTTTCAAGATATTCTTTCAAATGAGCTGTCACTCCCTGCTTCCTTTTCCTTTGCATTTACTCCCTAATCTCTTCCAAATCTGTGATTTCTCATCAATCTATTATTCTCACATTGCCCTGTTTTTTTTCTCTTTAATGTGCTATTAAAGTTTTTAATTGCCAGAAAAAACTTCTATCAGTCAGTCAATTAAAAAAAAAAGAGCAGCTAAGGGTAGATGTTCAGTCATTAATTGAAAAACAAAAAAAAAGAGACATACTTAAAGAGGAAACTCTTTAGCAACCTTCAAATCATATCATGCTAGCAATCACCACCCTACTACATGTTAAACCAAGCCCATTCCCCAATGGAATTTAGCTCATCTCATAATCTATACCGCACTGACTCTGCTAGGTCCCTGCAGGACAAAAGAAAGAGTTTCCAGTCATCTATCAACAAGTCTCAGATGAAGAGTGTATCAATCATAAGCTCAACTCACATCATGTAACACGGAGTTCATATACTGGATTCCAACAATCAATTCTACCCATTATGTGCCATGCATAAATAACCCTTCTTGGCTCTAGACCCAAAAATATCACTTTGCCAGCTACCCCTCAAACTAAGCCCTTCCATTATTCAAAATCTTACCTTCTGTTTCCCAGACTAGAACACCTGTCAGGAGTGTCTTCAATCAAAATAGCATCTTCTGTCACACTTGTGTACCTGTCTCAGTCACAAACACACAGACCTGGAACTTCAAGGGACATTAGATATAATATGACTCAACCTATTTTACTTTCCTGAAGAAGTAGTATCTCTGAGAGGTTGAACAGCTTCCCTTGGACTACACAGCAGGTTTGCGGTGGAATCGGGACTACCACTCTTTGCAATTTCCAATGTTTTCCCTGAATGATGCAATTCATGTACGAATTGTCAGGTAAAATCTCGGTGAATTTGCAAATTAGCTACTATTACCTTATTTCTACAATATGTAGAGAATCAGGAGTCACGCCCTCTAATTCCTTTCAGCTTGGGCTACACTGCAAATGATATTAATGACTTCAACAAATGATGAAAACAAGACAGTGGGTCCAGAAGAAAATAACGAAGAACATTAAAAGGAATCACTTTTCCTTCCTATACATTGTTATGAGGATTTGAGAGCACTGGAGAAGAGCAATTGCAGAGTGACTGAGGATGGTGGACTGAGCTGAAGCAAGATGAAGTTTGTAACACTTCTATTAACTCTTCATCTGTAACTTGTTAACAAATGAAAAATATCTCTATTAGACAGGGACCTAGAAGGGTCCATAAATATATTATTTTCTTTGAAATGTGGGATTCTTGTAGTCTAATACAACCTAATGAAAAGATGTGCTCTTTGTACTCAAAGTATTGATCTTCTTGAACTCCATATATACGACAGCATCCCTAAGAGCAACTTTTTTCCCCCTCTCCTCTGTTCCCTTTTGTATCAACAGGTATACCAGGCAAAGAAATACAAATACACAAAAATGTTTGAAAACATGCAAAACTAAGGGATAATTTTTTATCTTGCAAGTGAAATCTCTCATTTGCAAAGAAACAATTCAGGACTCCTTTTAACGGTGAGCTCCACCAGGGACTGCAAAATGTGATTCAACTTGCATGCTGGCTTATCCCTAACATACCTTCAAGTAGCTGTGCAAAAATCTTCAGGATTATTAAAGCAAAGGTATTAGCAATGAAACCATAGATTTACCTCCATTTTTCTTATTTCTTTAAGACTCATCCCACACAACCATGCTTTGAAGAGCAAACCCCCTTTTGGGAATCCTAAAATACAAGTGACTACAGCAGGGATGGTTTTATCTCACTGATTAGCAATGGGTATTTTTACTTCTGTGTTAAGAAGGATTCTGAGGTGGTATCTGTAGTTATTAGGAGAGTGTTGTGATACAGGAATTGCATTAAATTTTCTACAATAACTGCATCTTGTAAAATGACTAAAATAGTAGACTAAAACTGGGGAAACAAATGACTAAATTAGCCATGTGAACTTCTTAGCAGCTTAGATGGAAGAAGAGTTCGAACTAAATGGCAAAGACGGTACTTTATTTTCCCTTTAAAGTAATATTTAGGCCAAAAGAAACTATGAGTAGAAAGAAAAAAATATTAGATTTTAAAGTTTAAAGTTATCACGTATAAACACAAAACACATGGAAAATAGCCAAAGTGGAAAGAAACTTCCAGAGAAAAAGTAAGAAGCAAAGATCATACAAAGAAAAAAAGAAACAAGACATGAGAAAACTACTAAGCAAGAGGGAAAATGAGTAAGAAAACAAAAAAAAACCCCACTATTCCTTGGAAAGTACACCTTCTCCCTGTTAGATAGCAGGAATCACCACCATTCTAGGAAGCTTCTAAGCTAGGTTCATAACTGAAGTCATAAAAGAAAAATAAAGATAAGAAGAAAAAGAGTGTATTTTTTTTGGAGTTAAAAGATATTTAAGTAGGCTTTATCTATGTTTTAAATGTTCTCTAAAGTGGATTGTTGTGAGCCGGCTCCAGGAGGTATGATTCTAAAGCACCACTGATCCTATTTCTTCCTCCTCTCTTAGCCTTAGTTTTCCACCAGCTCATTTGCCTTCTTATGGCTCTAATTTTTTACACAGGGATTCTTCTGAGACTGGTGATAACTTTAGCCTTAAACAGTTACCTACTGTGCCTGCATTTTGCCAGGTTATCTCCAATTTCTGTAAAAACAGAATCCTCTGAGTTTCCAACTCTGCCTTTCAAATCAATTATACAAATCTGCAAATGTCTCTATGAAATAAAGTTCCTAATTGGGGTCATTTTTGATTTTCGATTGCCTGGTATCTGACTATAAAGCCTAAAGTTACAACTATGCATTAAAAAAAGAAAGAAAAACTGTCCTTTAGAAAACTACCTATGTCCAATCTTAGAAATCCTTTTAGAATTTATGTTCAAATAAACAGTTTAACACTGAAAACATAGTACGGCATAGAATCAAGAACCATTATGCACCCTACTCCTGAAAAAAAAAAAAACAGAAAAAAATGAAAAACCCGATACAGAACACAATCTTTTTCTCATTTGAATTTTGGTGAAAGTATAAAAATGGAATTTGATGAAGGTTTTGATAAAATAACCTGGAAAAAACTAGACAACTCCATTTTTCTAGACACAACTTCTTTTGATTGCATTTTATTTTTATTTAAGAACATCTTACACGTACACACATACCCCTATCGTTTTTTTTTTAAAAAAAAAGGGGGCCTGAAATTTTAGTTATACCACATGTGGTTTTCATTTGTGAAAAATGAACAAGCTGTTTGTGGTTAAACTGTCTAATCGCCTGTTATCAATCTAGCACTGCATTCAAGATTTACAGGATACATCAGCTTCTGTGCCACATTAGCTGTAAAGGGTGGGGGGTGTTGGGAGGAAAAAGGAGGAGGAGAGAGTTTATCCTGAGGAATAATATTTCCAATGCAGCCACACTCGCACTACATCTGGTTGTGCTGGTAGCGGCAGTTAAATTGAAATATTTCACAGCGTGTGTCAGAAACATGCAGAATGGTAATTATGACAGATCTGATTAAGCCGGAGTGCCACAAGCTCCCTGGCCAGCGCCGGTTGTGCAGGTGTGACCTTGTGCGTGCCTGCGTGTGTAAATAAAATTAATTACAAGCGAGAGGGTGAAGGCTTCAGTGACATCACAAAGCGGAGAAACTCCCAAGGGGGAGACCTAATGGAATATTTTCCCTCAGTCTAATAATACAGTTCATATTGACTTGAGGTAATTAGTGGGATCATTAAAGCAGTTTTCCCGGCGTATTTGGCTGCCTGATCAGATTAGTGAAAATGTTCTTCAGAACAAGCCCTGTGTGGTCTGCCAGAGAGGAGGAAATAAAAAGCAACAAAGCATATTTTGGAATGATAAGCAGCGCTGGACTTTTACTATAGCAAAAAATCTCTACTTTTCTCTGGAGCTGACAGATTTAACTGTCTTGTCCATTTTAATTCTTCTATCCAACTTGTGTACTCTTATACACATTCTGAACTACTTCTTTCATTTCCCCTTTCCCTCTGTTAAATCAGACTGCTTTATCACTAAGAGCCATCCCCAACTCCCCAACAAATCTCTTCTAAACAAGGCAATTTTAAAATTGGGGAAAAGTATCTTAAATGACCGCTTTACTGTTAACTGACAATATGGGACAACCGAGAGAGGCCAAAAAGAAAAAAAACAACAAAAAAAAAAACAGGGAAAGGAATGCCACTTAAGATTCACCTACTAAACAAAAGATTCCTCTGTTATGTAACACATAACAGATTTAAATATTTACTCGAATTTGGACCTCAAAATGGGTTTAACATAGGACAGAGTTGGGGCATGCATTCTTCCAGTTGAACAGAAAACAGAGGCCTCGTCAAGAAAAGGGCCATTTGTTTGAAAATACTCTATTGAGCATGCTCTACCTTGCCACTGGAATATGCCAAGCGCTGTCACAGATGGCAGGCTCTGACAGTTCCCATCCGTAGCGTCGATACTCGACAGTTCAGCACAAGATCAGTGACATTCTGTCTCATTAGAACCACGCTAATTATCACAGCTAGTTTCAGGGGAAACCATGTGTTGCAATGGTCAATTTGAAGGAGTCTGTGCATCAACAAACTGGTAATAAGGATCAGACACCTTATTATATGACAGCATGCTGCCTATGATCTGATTTACGGAATCAGAGGCACTGAGGCGGCCGAGGAGGCTGGCGGTTTATGAAACAGTGTGTTTAAACCCAATTCCTGAAGCATCCTGGTTGAAAAGGGAATTGTTAAAAAAAATACACAAAGGCAACTGGAATAGTTGAATCACAAAATCAAAGGAGAATAGATTTTTCTCTTAACATACAACAGAAGTAGATTAAGACTTAGGGAAATAACATCATCAACAATTGTATGTTGATTCCATAAATGGTTTGGAACTTATATTTTTACATGGTATGTAGTTATAAATTACAGTTATATGTACACTAATCTTTAAAATATAGGTACATATTTTTAAATGGGTGATCTATGATTTGTGCCATTCTGCCAAGCAAATGGGTTACATATCAAAAAGCATAACAAGTATACTTAGAAAAATGAGTTATCTCTAAGGTTACTTTTTAAGATACATCACACTCTTGGTAGGGCAGAAAATTTCTATATTAGATTCATTTTACTAACATAAGTTCTTCCATCCCTCTCTTAGCACCTTTCATTGATGTGAAATTTTAATGGTACAGTTTCTTCCAGAGCTATTTTTCTATTGTCATTTTGCATAAATGCATTTTCATAGCTCATTCATTTCACAGGGTCTTTATTTTCATTTCTCATGTGAGGAAAAAAGAAGATAAAGTTAAAATAAAACCTACCTACATTATCAAAAACATAAAAGAGAACTATTGAGACTTTTGAGAAAAAGCACTATCTTCTAACTTGGTAGATTGTTAAAGGATTATATCAGTGTTATAGTTGTGTAATAAGTTTAACTGAATGACACTCAGTTGTAAGATTAATTCCTGTTAGGAGTGAAAACTCATTAGTTTGCTGTTTTCCCTACTTTTTGTAGACTCCCGAACCTGTCCTGAAGAACTAACTCTTCAATTGCCAAAACTGAATAAAGAGCTTCTAAAATAAGAAAGCATTATAGAATATTCTTATACCCTTTTCAGCTTACACTAACATTTTAGGATAAAAGGTGCCCTCAGATTAAAACAGGCTCTAGGAATATATACCTGGCATAGCCGTGCTTCAGAACATATATGCTGGATTGCTGTAAAGGAACCACTCTTGCAGCAACCTTCCTTGTATTTCCTCACATGATGAACCTCTTTAAAGCTGGCTCAATATTCACAAATTAATTCTCTTCAAATCTGTTCTAAAAATTTTCTTATGACATCTTCTAAAGATGGAGAAATGAGGCTTAATGAGTTATGTCTATATTTGTAACAGTTAAGTTTATTAAGTGGGTCGAAGAGAAAAATATATTTGACTTTCAGTTAATCAATTCTAAATTTATGGGGAAAAGGTGAACATTTTAAATTATTTCAAAGTAGCAACACGATAACCAAAGATCTTCTGTTCATTTTTTAAAAGCAGATAATGCCAAGTGTCAAGGGGATAAATCACCCCTTGACAGGACTTTTTAGCCAAAAATATGATAGGTAAGCAACTGTTCTATTTAATAATTCTGGTCCATGTTGATCAAATCCTAGATATACTAAAACATACTTATTTTTAGAAGGCAGAAATCTGAAAACAATGCATATTCAGATTCACAAATTTAGCTCTTAAAAAAATCATATAACATACAATCATGTACCTTCAAACGATTAGATTATGTCAGTATTTAAAGACATTAATTTTAATAGTCCTGTTTGGCATTCAACTAGAAATATAAAGATAGGTCAATGTTTTGGAAAACTGAATCCAATATTAATTCCTAACATCAAGACATAAGAGATTTTTAGAATGGCTACTAATATAGAACACCTTAAATAGGAGACTGACAAATTCCACATCCTTCTTACTCAAGAATGGAGTGTAGGCACCTCCAAAGATGTGTGTTAAACTTAATATCAGCAGACTGCTGAGATGCAGGGACTACACTCTGGGCCGTTTTACGTCTCATCTTGTTTTCCCCACAAATACTTCTCTTGCCTCTTCCTCTTCCAAGCAAATGGGTCCAGGGAAACCGAAGCTATATCCCCTTCAGGGTGTCCTCTACACATTTAGATGGAGAACATGTAAAGGGATAGTTCTCTTTTTAGAGAGTGACTGAAGAAAGCTTCGCTTGCCCAAGGAAAGGGGCTCTTAGGCCACAATGTAAAGATCCCGCAGACTGCTACAAAAAGGGTGTAGCACCGGAAATACAGAAACCATGATTCTCAAATCTGCAGGGCCTCCTGCGTGCCTTAAATAGGAGGCTACACAGGTGAACTGTTGGAGCAAAGTCTGTTACATGAACATTCCAAAAGAATTAATCAGCACAAAGTTAAAAACTGAAGTGTAATTTAATTCTAACAAAATAAAAGATGCCTGCACTAGCATGCTAGCATACAGAATGCAATGTCAATGGTTCCATGATTTTATTCCTAGATTTTGTCACTATAGATCTATTTTCAGCAAAGAAAATTATATTTTTGGCCCTATTTCTAGCTCCAATGATTTGTGACATATGTCTTACTTGCACTTAAGACATTCATTACCATGTGAGAATTTCCAAACAAAGGTCAGAATGATGTTTTCGTTCACCTACAAACCTAAGGAAAATGGAGGTATTCTTTTTCCTTCTTCCTTTTTTTCCCCTCTCTCTCGTTCTAGGGGCCCTTAATCTCAACGACAAACAAAAGCAACTGAAAAGTAAATGAAAGAAAAGGCTTTAAATTATTTGGTCTCTTCTACTAGTCATGCTATTTCTCCAGAGTCAGAAATGCTCTTTTTTTAATATTAAAAACCATACTTATTAATCAGCCAAAGTTGTAGCAGCCAGAAAGTACTACAACTCAAGAGACTGCAAAATATATCGAAAGCATGTTAGTCAAATAGAATTTTCATCGGCTAGTTACTTTGCCCAAAATAAATACGGTGTTCAATAGACCACTAGAGAAAATAATTTTCTAAGCACAAGTGATGATGCAGTATGCCTCTGTGAAAGCCCTTTACTCTCTTATTACTGCACTACTGTATCTGCAATCTCCACCAATGCAAACATGAAAATCAGTGTAACAATTCAGTGTACAAGGCAAGGCCTATGGTGCTGCTAATGTCCCCTTGCTGGACACACACCTTAAGTCTCAGGGCTCTCAAGGGGTTTGCTGTGGAATAAAATTAGATTCCAACATCTGCCACCATTAAGGAAAAAATTCCATTTCCATCTCCCATATGAAAACACTATAACCAGTGAACAGTAACTGAACCTTGATACCGTAATGGTTATTACCCAAATCAACTATTTTTTTTAAACAGTAAAATTAGCAAATTCTGGTCTCATAATTATTTGAATGTTATCAGACTAAATGTTTGATAAAATTCCAATATGATTCACTTGGAAAAACTGCTGCTTATTTGAATACCCAGAATATAAAGTATATTCATTTGTAGCTACTCACATTATGTTTAAAGCTTATCATCTTTTTAAAGTTTGCATTAGCCTGCTTTCCTAACCAAGCACAAAAAGTAGCCCACCTTCAGTTTTTACTTGCATATTTTATTCAGACATTTCTATTAGAGTTAAAAACAATTCCATATCTATTATTCACTGAGGAGACAATACATGTGAAATGGTGGAATCCACATGAGTTGGTTTCTTTTACTGAAAATACTCTGTGCATTAGTCACTGCAGAGTATGCTTTACCTTTTAAAATGGAAGGTATTTATGATACATAAATACATGATGAATAAATCTCTCATCCACGCGGAGGACTGAACCTCTTGCTTAGCACATTATAAAACGTTACCATTTGGGTATAGTGCTATATAATTTAAAAGCTCTTTTGCATACATTGTAGCATGTGACCTTCTATGTTAAAAGAATCCTGGGTTCAAAAGCTAAAATTTCCCAATATTGTGGCACCAATGACACAGCATGGATCAGAGCTGGTGTCCTTTGACTCCTCCACCATGTACACCTACCTCCATTAGGTATGATAAAGTCTGGATTCTGAAGGCTCTGTGTTGGTAAGAACCTTGTGTTCCATGAATGTCAATGAAGAAAGGAAAGCCCTCACTGTTTCTACTATCAATAAGTCCACTGTCCCTAATTCCTCTTCCCCAGAGCAGAGCATTACTTCAGTGCTGACGCTGCCTTGAACCCTGAAGATAGTCTAAAACAGGAGAAATGCAAAGAATTTGGAGTTGGCTCTGCTATATTTATTAGTTAAGAAACTCTCATGTGTAAAATGAAGAAAATAATAGCTCACAAGGTTACTAAATTAATGTAGATAATCTATAATACATGATAGGGTCTAGCACAAAAAACATAATGGTTAAGTCAACCCAGACAACCAGGGCAAGACACAGAAGCAGATGGAAATAGATGGGCTGAGACAGAAGTGACTCTGGTTCTTCCTGCTTCATACACACTTTGTCTTGGGGGGCTGCTGCCTCATTCTGGCAAGCCCTGACACACACATCTGAGGCCTAAAATATACATACTTTAGAAGTGCAAAATTTTGACCATTAAAAAAGTCAGTCTGATTTGAAGGGTTTTTTTTTTTGTTTTTTTTTTTTTTGGTTTTTCTATTTCCTTCACAAAACATAGCATGAGAACAGAAGCTAAGCAAATGGCCACTTTTCCTGATTAAGTCAGGTTTCCTTTATTAGTGATATACACAGGTTTTGGATTGTCTCATTTTTAAAGCAATCATCTATCTTTGTACATATTTTCATAAACAGGGTAGTGCTAACATTAAACTGAACAACTAAGATAAGACTACAAAAATGCTCTATTAGGACCTTAGAATAAGTTAGAAGTTGAGAATAAGTATGCGAGGGAATGAAGTTAATAGTTTGCTTGACTCCCATAACCCACAGTTGGCCCCTTTAATTTTCTTTCAACCAGTAATGAGTAACTAGCTAAAAAAGCTTTTGGGGTTTTGGAAAACACACCATCACAGAAGATGCTTGAAGTTGCTTACTGACATTGCTGAAAGAGAGACCCACAAGGAGCTGAGCAGGACAGAGTACAAAGAGCAGGGATGTATAAAATGGCTTAGAACATCACCTACATGACATTATCAGCTGATTGCTGCCACTGTCTAAACAGCTCCAAAATCAGTAACTCAGCCCAGGACTGGGAGAACCTGGGGTACCATTTAATAGGATGAAGTCAAAGATAGCAAAGGACCTAAAAATCACAAGGAACAGAAAGAAAAATGGTGGCGGGGGTGGGGAAAGATCGAATAGAATGACAGGTGACAGACAACTAAATACGGTTATTGAAAAGTTTTAATATTAATTTTTGTCTTAACGCTAACCTCTATTATAACAATACATGTCTAGTTTCTCCATTTTGGAGATTTGGGGAAAGCGAGAATGCAGTCTGATTATCACTGATGATTGGACAGGTCAGAACAAAAATGCAGAATCAGAAAGAAGAGCAAGATAATATATATTTAAATATGAGATCCTCATCATAATTAGACTAAATAGCCAAAACAAAGATGTGTGGGGTGGGCAAGTAGGTGGATGGGAGGGTAAAGTGAGACCAGGACATTTCTCTTTAATGCGTAGTCTTGGCATGTAAATGAAGACATCTGAAGAAGCACACAGGTTTGAAGCGGCTCTAACATTCTATCATAATTAGAAACATTTCAAGAGCCCTGTAATTTCCAATCAAAATTACAGTAATTTCCGATATACAAGCCATGATTCATGACAGAATTTTACATTCCATGAGAGATTACGGTGGCCTGATGTATGACACGCTGAGTACAGCACTAACATAAACAATTCAGTTTAATGTTTAAACAGCACTTGATGTTTAGAATCTCACAATAAAAGAAACATATTATTGTAGAAATTATCACTTTGACAGTGATTGAAGGGTAGGCAGGCATGTGGCCTATAAAGCTATAATTTTTACAGTCCACAGCTTGAGTTTAATCATTTTTATATAACATTTCCAAGATATCCCTTAAGTATTTCATCAAGCCTATAACTTAAACAAGAACCACATTCTTCTAAAGCAAAACTCCTGTCAAGCAACACTATAAATGTCGATAGAGTAAAAGTTTAGGAAAATCTGAAAAGATACCATGTTACAATATATCGATTATAAATACTCCTGTAATTGTATATTTTATCAGAAGTTGACAACAGCCAGGCTGTTTTATAAAAGAGGATTCATTAATTATAATGAAAATATACTTGTGTAAAATTTCAAGTTGTTTAAATCTTACCTGGAGCCCCTATTTGCCTCTAAATCTCACCCTGATAGTGTTATCAAATCCTTTTTCAAAGGGGAAGAGAGTTTAGTGTTCTTCTGGTCCTTTAAAAAGTATCTTTGGCTTTGGAGAACGGTTTATAGGTAACCGTAAGTTTGTTCATGTAGATGATTCCACTTTTGATGAACACAAATTATTAATATATGACAATTATGCTAATAAAAGACCGTACTCTCTATCCTTCTGTTATTTAATTTGGTAGAAATTTACAACTTTTCCAATTCAAGTCTATTCAGCTGTAATTCATCAGAGTTGGACAATCTGTAATTGTAATCAATCTGTGTCATGTAGACATCTATGGAAAAATTAAAATCATTAATATGCAAAGGTGTGTGTGTGTGCCAGTTTGTATTAATAAATGCACTTAATAGTTGCAGACAGCTGAACTGAGCGCTCATCACTATACCACCAATGCCACACTAGATGGCTGAACTGGAACAGAAGAAACTGTAAAGTTCTGTAGTATTTTCGTAGGAAAAAACGTCAAGATCATCTAAGCAATAATGAAATAATAGTGATTCCGATGATTTAGTCTACAACAACAGAGCAGACTGAGAAACTTACTATCCATTATGATACCCTTCTCAAAATAACTCTTAATTGACTTGAGGATTTACTATAAAATCCTTGGTCTGGGGAAGTGGCTATTAGAAAAAACAAAACCAAGTGCCTATAACCTGAATTTGAGTATTGTTTCATTTTAGAGCTCCGGAAATAATCCTAAACACAGAGGCCTCTCCGTGATGCAAGTTCATACTGAAAATAGACATTCCTTTTAATGAAAATTCCACAGGCAACACAGATAAACATTCTCAATGCCTAACAGAGGCTCTTACCTGGCTTTTGGTTGCTGCAACCTTTGCAAACAGTGCTTGAGACACTTTAGCGCGCTTCATTTCCTGCTGAATCTCATCATAAATGGAAGCATTAATGTTCATGGTATTGTTCTCTGGTTTCCCATTCCTCTCAGTGGCAATAGTAGCTGTTTTCACCTACAAAACATTTTGAACATGGCTGTCATTTTTCATTGGCTAAATTGTTTTGAGGCTTCTCATGCTCAGCATCCAAACTGGACACTGTTGCTCCTTTTATGATCAAGGTGATCAACAGTGCAGTCATTCAACCATAGTTATTGCCCTGAGATCAGATTGCTTAAGTTAAGGAAGTCATATTGTCACAGGTGATTGCGTCTGTAATACGACAGCAACTGCCAGCTGACAACCAGGAATTATAATGCCATAAAGTAAGTTTTCTGGAAAACGAAATAGTTTCAAAGACTTGAAAACCCTAAACTAATTGTCTCCAATTACCTTCCATTGCAACCCTAACAAAGGAAATTCACAATTAAAATCATAATGCACAGTGCTGCATCTTCACTGGTTGCCCGGTGCCTAATAGACAATTGTATCACTAATAGCTGTTACATAGTATGGCCTTTTAAATTTTAGACTATTTTTATGCATCTTCCTCTTATGTTTCATTTAAAAAATCTTCCATAACAAAGCCATTTGCAGAACTGCATATTTAAATCTTCTATCCATCCATGAAGCAGGTAGAGTGCCTTGCTTAATTATCATAAAGGCTGGTTGCATTTTACACGTGCATGTCCAAGCTGTTCTGTGTAATTATTTCATCTTTTCATGGCACCTCTGCATATAACTATTTTCTTTTGACTTGTGAAACCAGACAGTAAGATAATGTTTCACAATATTTAATAAAATATTCCTGTGTCATAAAATATATAATCAGTGACTTTACTAATATATTCAAAAAGTACAATCTTGAGTGAAAAATCAGTATCGATGCCTTTCGTAATAGTGATAAGCAGATATCTGCAGGAAAATCCCACAAAATTTTAGGGAAGGATATCAAATCTCAACTTCAAAATTTACTATTATTCATTTTTAAAACTCCTATTTTTTATTATGCAATGGTACGAACTAGCCTGAAAAATTTACATAAAAACCATGTAGCTGATTTTTTACTGGGAAACTGATGAAAATATAAATGAAAAATTACTACAGATACAAAACCATGTTTCTTCCAGCAAACTGATCCCTTAAGGGCCTCATTTCTTTGGGTGCTTTACACAACCCAGGTTTCTATCCTCTAGAAACTTACCATACTGGACAATTTCTCACATAAACCAAGAAAACAGAAAATGAAGTACACTGCAGAATAAACAAATGATTTTTTTGGTATTAAATGATACAGCCTTTGAGTCAAGCCGCAGGTCTTTAAGATTTATTTTACTCTGTTCCTAAAATATTTGACGATTCAATTCTCTGTACTTAAAGCATAAATAGGAATCCCCTTTAAAATGTGCCTGCTGAATACTAATTTCCAGCCAATTAGCAAAATAATTCATCTCTTGCTTATCTTGAGAAAGTAGGTAGATGCTTCCACCATGATATCACCTTTCCAAGCATGGAAAAGATAATGCTGGGAAATAGATGGCCCGCAGGCCTGAAGAGGGCACAGCAGGTTAAGGCGGGACAGGTGACCAAAGTTTGGGCCTCATCTGCCTCCTCTCCAGAGTTCTCCTAGCTTTGTGACTCTAGTAAGCAAGGGCACTCATAGAGATATATTAATGACTGGAGGCCACTAGAATACATACAGGGCTTTAAAGCAATAATCTACTAAACACCACTTTAAGAGCCAGAAGAGTTAACGCATTACCATAAATTGCCTACAAAGTTGCTTTGGTGAGACTGGAAACTTTGCTCTGGGGTGGTCTTGCTTTGAGGCAGAAGGATAGATTTGATCACCCCATGGGGTCCTTTTTAATACCTATTTTTCTCCCTGCTTAAATGAAAGAGAAAAGAAAAGCCATTTCAATTGCTTTGAAAATTGAATGTTATGGAAATGGGGGCACCAAGTCCAGGGCACTGAAGAAACAGATCCTTGGTAGCAATCTGCTAAGCAATAGTTAAAAGAACAAGCTTTGGAAAGTTGGTGTTTCAATCTGTTTTTAAAATAATTTTCATTCTTTTGTAAAAATGATGTTTAAGAATTTATCTTTGAGATGGGCTATAATCATTTGTTTCAACCCTGTGACTTTGTTTCTAAAAACTTCTTTGGTTAATTTTTCTGTATTATTATAAAGCAATTACAATCAAAAAGCAAGAATTCTAAATTATTTTAAAAAATGATTTCCTAGTAGCCAACACAATCAAAATCAAAGTGAAAAAGAAGCATACAAGAAACATTTTCTTTAAAAAAAAGAATGTGAGGATAAAACTTTAACAATTACAAAGTTAGAAAGTATCTCTATATTACTCATTTAAAAAATATTTAGAAAAGCTCTTCTTTACCATCTTGTTGGCCCAGATATGCATCTTATCATAGATAAGCTATTAGAATTCTAGAATCACATTTTTTTTTCCCCTAAACACAAGCTATTGCTTAAGGGAAACTGACTTGGACAGCTTTTCAAAAATATGAAAGCTGAATTTTTCCCCAGGTAAAAATGGAAACAAAAATCTTTTATACCTCATTCTACTAAGTACTATTTTAGCTTAGTACAAAAAAAATCTTCTTTAATCCTGGTTTAGCTTTTAATATTATATCACACATTAAAATTCATAAAGTAGTTCATTCCAGGCAAAACAAACTACTGTTCAGCTCTTCTCCGCAAATAGCACAGGAGGTAAAATAAATGCAGTTGCTTTCAGAATAGCTTTTATCAAGGTAGGGTGTACTACTCCATTATTAAGGCGGCGCCGGGGAAGTAGTTAAGAATTGGAGCTTCTACTATTTACGCTCCCATGTAGGGAAAGGGTGCAGTACTAGGGTCTGCTTTTTATTTCAATGAAATTGTGCAGCAGAACACACATTTTTCCATGAAAACTCTATTTTGCTTCTTCGTGGATTGCTAAGTACATCGAATCATACTTTTAGATTACACAAAATGAACTCTACTTTGGCCTTGACTGGTGAATGTACTACTCTGATGCATGAGGAATTGCCTGCAAGCACACTGCTTTTACACAAACAAAATTAAAGTTTTACGTAGTTTTAATAACTATGATAATAAACACTGACACTTATTAGTTATTTATTACATGCTGGACATTGTATTAATGTCCATTAACTTCTTAACATGCATAAGAGCCCCGAGGAGGTATTATGATCGCCTCTTTTTAAAACTGAGAAAACTGTTACAACAAACAGGTGAAACAATTTGTTGGTGGGGCAATGCTGAGATCTAAACTCAACTAGAAACCACAAAGTTATTTAGAGTTCATGACATTACATGGGCCTTCTTTACTTGAAAAAATCCTTAATTTTTAAAACAGGCTGGACTTGCTTTTTGGTGGCCCTTTGATAAATCTAGTTCATTAATGTCTAATTTTTAATAGCTATTGACTTTTAATATTAAAATCCAATCTGAATTTACTTTTCAGGATATAAAAATTATAAATGTTTATTAACGCAAATAAGAAATGTCCTATTCCATGGATGCTTATTGGTGAGGGAAAATATTTCCCACTCTCAAATTTTAATATATTAACACTGTCTTTAGCACCATGGTTTAATACTTTTACATATTTCTTTCTTTCCAGGAACAGTATTAAATATTTTCCAAATCTAGACTTTAATGAAAGTCTTCCAGCTTTTAAAAGATGACAATTAATGTGAAGCAGTTTATAAGCACATAAGCAACATCTTAAAAAGATCTTCAAGGGATTCATAAAATAAATTTTTTACCAAGTGTTAAGTTCCTGCCTGTAACTGAACCTGAAATCAAGATGAACCTACGTAGCATTATATCGCAGAGGGATTTATTGCAAAGAGACAGAATAGTGCAACTAATCATATACTCTTTATATTAATTTTATACATTTTCTAAAGTATTGTTATAAAATATGACAACTTTAGTAGAAACTAAAGAATTAGATAAAAAGATGTAAAAAAATGAAGAAAAAAAGATTTGTGTAAGTCATGTAAAAGCTATAACTTAATAATTATATGCTTTCAAACAGTCATCATGGAAATAAACTGCTAATTTAACTCCAAAAGTCACACATAGTAAAATGCACAAATAATTAAAAAAAAAAAACACCCCTAAGGTAGAAATCATCACTTAAAATTCTGTAAAATATACAATTCTCAGAAAATAATCATGAATTATTATTATTGATAAAATTCCTTTAATAAACTCATCAGGAAAACTTTCAAAGCTTATAGTGAAAAGAAATCTTAAGACCAAGGAGCTTGGGAGGCCTGGGTTCTCCCAGATATTTTCATAAGACCAAAATTTAAAAGGGGCTGTTTTCCCCACAATCCCAGAAATTCCACTGCCCAGTCTTCCAAAGTAGATCATTTGTCAAACAAGTAATTTCATGAGGACAATGCTCTAGCACACGCTCCTCTTCCCATTCTAACAATAAAATCTTCCATCCTCTATGACAAACTTTATCTCCAAGTTTCACTTTTCCCTTCCTAAAATAAGTTTGCTTATATTCTGAGGTGGTGGCTTGAAGTAGTGGAAGGAGCAAGAGGCTTAGCAGAGGATTGGAAAACTGACTAAACCTTAAACTTGGTTTTCTGATTTTTCTCCTAGGGAAAGGTTGGTTAAAGATTCAATGAATTAATGCATTCAGCTGCTTTCAGAATAGTTTTATCAAGTCAGGGTGTGAATCATTATCAGGTGCAAAATATTCTTATTTGTTGAATTAGAGCATGTAAGTTGTGAAAACGTGCATGCAGCAACCAGGTCTGGCTCAGAGCCTATAGCCCCAGGCAGAGGACGAAGCACAGGGCATAACTGCCTTTACTGGAGCACAAGGGACACCTCTACATAGGAGGCATCTCACCTGGACTGGGCCAGTAAGGAGCTTTGGTGTTTCCTGAGGTTAGGTGTCCCCAAGTGGGGCCTGACTAGCCAGAGAAGTTCTTTCTTGAAGATGACTTATAATCTAGGTCCTTGTTATGATATGCCCCAGGGGCACTCCAAAATCATCTTCTGTTATGTTTTACACTCTATAAAGAGCTGGAAGAGAATCCAGTTTCCTAGGCCTTAGGGGGACTGGGTTCTCTGTCAACCACTAAAGGCCTCTGCTTTTAACATGTGGTTCTTTAGAAAGAAATCAGGTTTCAGGTGCAACCCAAGCCCAAGATTTGTCTCAAAATAGGTTTCAAATCTCTTCATTTTGGGAGAAATGAAATGTATACTGATTTCACATGGACTCCTCTTTGGCAAAATGTAACATTTAAAAAGACAAAATTTTGCAGTCTGTGTGTCTGTGGTTTTCTCCAGTTTTCCTTCATTTTAACTCATTTTTAATATGCATACTGGTTCCAGTATAAGCATTATTTCATTATTTCAACTGCTACAAGACAGTATTAATTCAACTGCTCTGTAACATGTTTTTCCAAATCTAAAGTATTCATTTTGCATTGACAATACCTTCAGTACCTTAAGAATTTCTTAAAATTTAATTCATTGATTCATGGTTAAAGGAAAGAATGTGAACAAACTGTTATGATCTCTACTATAATAATATTAATAAAGATTTATATTATAGCAGCAAAATAAAATTACACACACACTTATCAGTTAATCATTTTGGAGTTTGGTTAGATGGCCAGTAATACTGCATTAATAGAAATGTTTTCTTTGAAAGAGTTTCACTAAGAATCTACAGAATGTATATACTGTATATGTTCATCATTGGCTGAATACCCTGGCTATGGGCTTGGTCTCAACTCCTCTTCAGAACAAATACAGCTAAGGGTGGCTCAACCAGTTAATAACTTGGGCAAAAATAAAACATATTTTCCATCCCAGCTTATCAGCAGATAAAGCCTTTAAGCATACATATCGTAAAGTTATCCAATAGTATCTTAACAGCATATGAAAAGAAATATCACTTAGTAAGAACTGGTATAACTTTAGTTCAATAAAAAACTTGATGAGTAAGAATACCAAAATCTCATTTGGAAAATAAATAAAACCATTAGAGTCTTAAAAAAATTAGAAAACAAAAGCTGTATTAAGGAACCACAAAGTCATATATCTGGCTATTTCTTTTTTAAAGCAGCTAAATGTTGAACGAAGTTCATACTGGTCTTAAGTAACCCATTCTTTTATTGGTATTGCAGATTAAGTGGTAAGTAAAGTAATTCTCTGCTCAGAGTTCTGTCTGTGATGACTTCTGGAGCGAAGTTAACTGATAAAGGTGTGTGTATTAACACTAAACACTGCAGAAAAAGTACTAGATTACTTTATTTCATTTTGCACATTTTTTTCTCTTTAATCGTTCCTAGAAGTCATGGTTTATCTTTTCTCTTTAACCATTCTTAGAAGTCATATTTTTTATACATAAAGAATTCCTCATTCTTTATCTTAGGAAATATTTTAGAGAAGCCTTTATAGATCAAATTCCATAACTGTGTGTGTGTGGTCAGGTGAGTATGTATGTATGTATACAGATGCCATGCTTTTTGCCTAAAGAAGCACGACTTTTTTATACACAATTATAGCAATGCTTTCCTTATAGTCTGTTCCTATAGACATCAAGACCAGATTGATTTTCATTAAATAAAATAGCAAAAACATATTTTTGTGACATTTCTAAAAAATAATCGTTTCAGAACCTTATTATAAGCAGTTTAAAGTGGCTAAATATTATATTTATTTCTTATTTATGGAGTATCTGTAGCACTTTCATTCTTTAGTGTTAGATGGGCTTTTTCTAGATTTCTATACATGAAAATGTATGATTACTTTCTACTATTGATGAAAATAAAGTAATATCAAGACACAATTTCACTATAACATTGTCATACAAATTTTGGACTTTTTCTTCCATGTTCAATTTTTATCCAATTTTAGCTGACCTTATTTTTAAGAGCTGTAAATGTCACAAGTTAAACATATAAGAAAATACATTTGCTTGTGGTTTTGAGTCTAATACACTAACTAGCAAACTTTATCTAATGGTTTGTAATGCAAATTGATTTACTGAATTTTAACAGTTATGAGGTTACTTTTTAAACTTAGTTTAAAAAACAACAATACAGAGTCACATACCCAAAGTTACCTGGAAGGTGACTTTCTTTCCTAAAAAGTATAAAATTTTAAAGAAAGAGAAAATGTGCTCATATCTTGCAATATGGATAGAATTCCTTATCAGCCCCATTTAAAGTTGCCTTCAAGGATTTTATTAAACTTAATTATGAAAGATTACAAATGAGATGGTGTATAATTGGTACCAGCTGCAGTTCGTATTGGAAAGTATAAATACAAATGAAATTACTTATTTTTATTTATTTACTATTCAAATGGCGATTCTAAAACTAGTTGGGAAAAAAACCGACTTTATTCTTTTTCTACTGAGTTTAAAATACTTCTTTACTTAATAACAATAGTAGAGACAAATATCCCATTTAAAGACTACTTTCACCACCAAATAACCCAAAGAAGGAACACAAAGCAATTTTCTTCTCTCTAATTAGTAGCTTATTGTTTTTATATCAGAATTAATGATTTGGGACCAAATTCTCCTCAAGCAACTCTATGAATTTAAAAACATATAAATCTATGTATCTATCTATCTAATTTCTTACTGAGATTCTTCCTCAAGCGTTAAAAAAAAAAAAAGAAAGAAAGAAAAGAAAAACAAAGAAAGGCAAAGAGGAAAAGGAGACTGCACCTGGGGAGGGCGGCTGGGCGGTGTGCTTATCAGTGGGGCAGGACCCATGGCCGAGGCAGCATTCAAGCTCCTTTCCCTTTCGTCTTGGTATATTCGGTCTCTTTCAGCTTCTGGTAACTGCAAGAAATTCTGCATAGCCCGAAGGTTTACCAGCAAAGACTGGGATGCAGTCTTGGGATCCTCTTCCTTTCGGAGGATTTCTGAAAGCAAGCCCTGCAGGAAATGAAAGGCACAGGGTGAGCCTGCTCCTGTGCTTTGCCCAGCCAGCAGTGATCCTTCCCTTTTCTTCTCCACTCTGTTTAGAAAATGAACAGTCAGAGGCATTAATTCTGCATAGGAATATATTAGTTACAATTCAAGTGGTAGAGAAGAGAGCCTCAATTGTATTCTTAATTTTATTAAGCATCTGCTTTACATATAACATAAACTGAAACTGCCTAATTGGTCTCCTTCCTTTGAGTAGCTTAACTTGCCATGAAATCTTTCACAGAGAGACGATCCAGGGAAGTTAAGAATAAATGAAATCCTCATAATGCAACAGCATTGAACTGTATAGTTCTCAAGCTGCCTAGACAAAGGCAGTGGAATGCCTACAGCTCAATATGTAAAGATACAGAGCCATTTCTAGAGAAGTAGAACTTTCAAAGAAAATACCAGAAAATGAATTTCAACATATTAGAACAAAGATTATTACTAAAGCATCACCTAAGGTTTATGTTGTATTTTCACAGGCAATGTTTAAAATTATTCCTTAAACTTCAACTTATCAATGTACATGACACCACATGACCCGTGCAATTTACCATTTACAGAGAACCTCACTGACTATCACAAATGATTTTAAATACTATCTTGCTGTATTATACCATTCAGTAACAGGTTTAAATTTTGAACTTTAAAAACCACAGATAAGATTTGAAATACATTAACTACTTTTCAACATTGCGAAAATCCATCATAGCATGTCAAGGAAAAGAATATCAAATTCTGTAATTATCAAATTTCTTAGGGAATAAAAATTGTTATTAGTGATAGAAGAAATTTATAAACCGTTAGGAAACTCTTAAGGTGTCTTCCCCCACCCCCATATCAGAACATCAATTTTCAACTTTTCTTTTTTTAACTTTTGAAAGAACTCTTTCAAAAATAGGTAGTTTTCCCCATTGTGTTTAAGACATAATATGAAACACAAGTATGGGAAAAATTTCTATTTTATAAGGGCTAAGCAGCCCTTCTGTCTTTAATCTTGTACATGAAATAATGCTTGGAATAGCAAGAGATATTTCGTTTCTTCACTTAGCCAGAATATCAGCTTCAGAATAAAATTTTGTCCAGATTTCTATATAAATTGCAAATCTACTTTCCAATATCCTGCAGAAATGGTTAAAGGTATATTGGGGAAGGAAGGTAAATTGTCATGTTCAACAGTGGAGTCCAAGGGTTAAAATGTTTCTGTTCTTTTCATGGTTTGTTAGAAGTGCAAATCTGGTTTTGTTCCCAAATTTAAGGATAATGTACCATACTGCCTAAATGTGGCAGGTGGGTGCAGACAATACAAAAATATGATACTTTTTAAGTGATTTATAAGCCGGTACTTTAAAAAACTTTTAACAGGTGCAGAGGGCTTAAGAGTCCCTTTTAAAGTTGTCTCTCACTTAGTCTCTTACAGCTAAAGCCTAGGAATTGGACCTGAACTTTCGGTTTTACCCTAAGAAATGTGACTGAAGTATGAAGGGCACATGTCCTTTTAGTTAGGATACTAACGAGTAATGCTGCAACTGTGTCTACACAAGAGCAAAACATCGAGTCAATTTAACTAAAATTCAGTCAAACAGGCAGTCAATCATCCAGCTATTTAATTTGCACAAGGCCAACTAATTAGATTGACTGTTTCTGACATGTCATACTGAAAGTAAAACATTCAGGTCTCAAAAAAAAAAGTTTGAAAATGGGTGTAATAAAATAACCTTTGCTCTTTACTCCCCTCCACCAAATGTTATGTCTTAAAAAATGTGCTTGACAAAGCAATATATTAACAACAAACAAAAATGGATACATGCAAACATCAGCATAAACACAATATGCTACAAATTCCTTAAGTATAATAATCTAATATTCACTTTCATCATCCCAGCACAATCCTTATCACGTAAATGTTTGATAAAAATTTACTAAATGGATTGATCATGTGTATGCAGACCACAATGGAAAAAAAGTCACAAATAGGTGATAGAAACTTAAGAACAAGATGTGCTACCCATGAGTGAATTCTAGTGGTAGTTATTAGCAATCATTTGGGCCCGCAGTGAAAAGTTCTGTGGCATTTTGTTTATCCTAACTGTCTAATAATTTAAAAAATTAGATTAGGGCAAAAGATAGTTATAAATATTTAGGCTGTTATTTGGGAAACTTGAAATCAGATATTTAAAAATCCCAAATAACAAAGTAATATATCACATATTTCTATCAAAAATATTTCCTGAGGCAGCAGAGATCTGTAGTTAGAAAATCAAATACAGGAAAACATACAAAATAACATTCTTTCTCAAGTCTTGCTAACATAAGACTAAGTCATTTCTGTATGACTTAGACTGGAAGATAGTATGTTACTTGGGAGAAAATTTTAAAAGTTCTCTATCTATATTTTGAGTTGGTGTGACTTTCTATTTGAGCTTACAAGCATTTTTAGGGGCAAAGCATTTTACTTCCACTTACATTAATTATTCTACTGGAACAAAGTTTTTTGTTTGCCGGAAATATGTGGATGGTGGATGTTTCAAACCCTCAAACACTCAAGAGCCAATGTAATGTTTGGCTTAAAGAAGCCAGTGTAGACAGTCTCAGGTGTTTTAGAAACCTTCTGGGTTTTTGTTTTTTTGTTTTTTTTTTTTTTTGGCCCAGAGCTTTCAATGAGGGGAGTGCCCCCTGGTGGAAATGCTTGAAAATATTGTCAGAAAACATTTTTATTAGTGATAATTACTAAAATAATAATAATAAGTCACTTTAGAATAATTTTGGATGCAAAATGACTGTTATCAGATCCTGGATATGGGAATGCATGTTTTGGTCCTGTTCATGTTTTTGTTATTTGAATAGCTGCATTCTTATTTATATGCTGAGTTCAAGATATATGTGGTCACCATCTCCCATTTCCTACAGTTGAAGATATAGTATAGACTTGCCAAGGTCATTTGTAGTAATGCCTCATACAGTGGACAATAAGAGTGACCTTTTACCAAAAATTCTTCATGCTAAAAAATAGTATGCCAAGGCCATTATGTACCTTATTTATGTCATAGAATATGTGAAACATCAGGACTAAAATATGTCATCAGTATCATGAATCAATGGTGCTCAACGAATTTAAACTAAATAAAATCATTAGTCATTCTTGTGTCTGAAAAGAACCGAGAACTTGTATGTTACGTAGGAAGTAGGAAGTTACCAGTACCTTATGAATATTAATTCAACAAGCTTATTGAAAACAAGAAGCTGCCTTTCATTGGGACTTCACATCTTACCAATAATTAGATGTGTGCTATATATATGAAAATATAAAATTATTTTGCATTGCCATTACATAGTGGATAAGTGAGAGTTCTATTTTTTTTCAACTGAAGAATAAATTTACTGCTGAATTCCTAAACCTGTTTTTACATTCCAAAAACAGTTTACAAGTTATTATAAGTAAAATTCATTAGTAATTGTAAAAGAAAGAAAAAACCTCCAATAAATATTATCAGTATTTCCAAAAGCTAATTATGAATTCTTTAAAACAGCAGATAAGTGAAAGAGACTGCCAATCTGAACAAAAAGCCTGTCTGGCCTCCGGTTTGTCTCCTCTTTGAACATAATCACTGATTCAAATAGATTTTATCAGCTTCATGGAACTTCAAAGCCCTCAAAAAGAAAATATGATTTGATGTAACCTCCCTCTTAAAAAGAAAATACATAGTATATTCAAGTCTACCTGCCTCTGTTGTTTGGTGAATTTTTAATCACATGTCCAGGTGAAAGACAATTTTCAAACTCCACCTACTACCTTGAACTCATGCCAAGTAAGTTGTAAGTAGACACATTTATCTCTTGTCGTTTGGCAGGCAAACCAGAGAGCTGTCACACTGGGGTAATAGCACCTTTTAACCTTTTATTCAATAGTGATACGGATAGTGGACTTTTCTTAAATTATACTGTGAAGAATTATAGAAACACAGTAGCAATTTCTGTTATACTTAAGCAGGCAAATTTCTCTCCACCACGTAATTTACAGAACTCAAATTCAATAAAACATTACATGATGGTCCATTACTGTTATCAGTTTTGAATAATCCATCTTCATTCTTTATTTTACTGGAAATTAAAGTGTACCAAAGACAAGGGGAGGAGGAAGAAAAAGGGAGCAAAAGCCACAGAGTGGGACCAGAGTTAAACTCTGGGTTTTATTCTTTTAAAAATTAAAGTGTATTAAAGAATATATTTGCATGTAACAGAACCTTTAAATAGAAATAAGATAGAAAAGTGAATTGAAAAGCATAAATCTAGAGGCTCTGGCAACTACTTTTAGCCATAGGTTTCCATTAAAAAGACATCAAGTAGGCATAGCTGAATGAATGACATATGCTAAAAGCTGATATCTTCAACAGCAATTAAAGAACATATGCCCATCAATTCAGAAGGTGAAAAATTCCTTAAAACAAGTAATTATATAAATTCACTATAAATTTTCAGAAAAGGTAGACTTAAAAAAATAGGCATATGTGAAACTCGTAAGAGAGGGTCATGTGTTAATGCAGGGGACCCTATTAAAATGATGAGAAAATTCTCAAGAGTTAAAACATAAGACCCAGGATTTTAAAGTTATACAGAGCTATCAATGACTAAAATAATTCTCAATTCGTAACAGTGTTATCTATCCTATTAATGTGTTAATGCTGTTTATAAGAAACAGTGTCATCTGACTCTATCATATAACTTTGCATTTGTATGTATATATTTAACATTAATTTTTTTTAAAACTTGGAGTTGGAATTGCATTGTACTAGGTGCACACAAATGTGTGATGTGTTACTGAACTCTGCAGAGCTCCTTGCCTATACATATGCATTAGCATGTGTATTTTTGTACTCCACACTCACACCATATCCTCACTCTGCACCTGCTTTTATTGAAATGCATACACTTTGAAATAAACACACT
The DNA here is from genome assembly GCA_963573385.1 of Cacajao melanocephalus. Taxonomy (NCBI): domain Eukaryota; kingdom Metazoa; phylum Chordata; class Mammalia; order Primates; family Pitheciidae; genus Cacajao; species Cacajao melanocephalus. The sequence goes on from CAUYLG010043984.1 coordinate 83,705, forward strand.
ACATGCAGTCGCTCGAATGCATAATCATTAAAAAATAAATGCAGCTGTGTATGTATGTGTGTGGTTTTTAAGAATGACCAATGAAAGTACATTCATGCCTGTATGTGCAAAAGCTAGTTCTCAAGGAATTAATATTTAAATATATGTACAAATTTCCTCTTAAGTCAAACAGCTTCAAATATGGCCCTACATCTACTTTGACTGAAAAGTACCAATTATCAATATAAAGCTTTTAAACCCCTTCATAATCCAGGGCACCAAATAATTTTTTGGTAACAACTTTTTTCTCAATTGGCTGTTACTAATAAGGAGGTCTCTGTAATCAAGCTGTACAAGGTTTTCATTCTCCTCTCACCCTCAGAAAAATAAAGTCACTGTTTTTGGTATTAACCACAGAGATGACTACCTTTTCCAAGAGATTAATATGGTATAAAAGAGAAAATTTTGCCTTTCTTCTAGTAATAAATCCTGTAGCTGCTGTGGAATTTGTCCTTTTAAGGACCAAAACCAGAACAAATGGCCAGCTCCTCATACTAATGGCTGTAATATCATAACCCAAGAGAAGAAAAGCTGTAATGATGGGTGGCAACTTTATCCTCATTTCTCTGAGTTCTACCCTCTTAGCATTCTTCACTACGTAAAGGACACTTACTTAGTGCTTTAAGAAATAACTGCTCAATTTTTAAAACACTTACCAGTAACTGTATATATACATATCATTTGTGTCTATGTCATGATGTCTTTGTGGGCTTTTAACTCAATTCAAAAAGCATTATTGAACTGTTATGTAGAGGGTTTTCTTTTTTCTTTTTTTTTTTTTTTTTGCCTAGGAGGGGGAATTATTAGTAGTTACTATATTTACTAAAATAAAGAATGCTACCAGAAACAGGAATACCTAGAGGGTTGACTTTTGAGTGATTCGTTTTCAATAATTATCCCCCAACTGAATATAGGTGTCATATTGAATTTACTAGCTAATAATCAACATTTTTTTAAGCTATGAAGATATAGAACTAGGTAAAACCATACAATTTTAACTTGAGACATAGCCTTGTGCAACTGCCCTTTAAAAAACAGGCAAACATACAAAAAACAGATGAATCAACTGAAAACAAACACTGAATTAAAGGCTCTGTCAGGTCTCCTACTCCCAATCTAGTTAAGGCAAGCCAAAAATAAGTCACGGCTGGGATTCTCCTAGGTATGGAAACTCTGCCAACTAGGAACTAATATCAGATTATTTCTGTACCAGAATTTTATTCTTTTAATCATGTAATAAAATAACTTAAATATGAGAGGAAAATGTGAGTCAGGACCAAAAGCAAGATAAATTGACAAAAGAAAGAACAGTGGTAAAAACAAAGAAGTTGAAAAGACATGATGTCCTCATTCTAATCCAAGTTATGGGTTTTTTGTTTGTTTGTTTTTGGTGTACCTGAGCCAAAAATAAATACCATATATATCATGTACCACACTAGTTTCCAAACAAAGAAAAAAATTCTCATTCACAGTTCAACAGAGTCAATTTGTTTAGGGCTTCTCAAATACCTTTATCTTATGACCTCTCATATATATCACTTTTTCTCCATGAGTCTCTTCAACATCTTCCATGCTGACAGATAATATCGTCACAGGAATTGGCCCAGGAGGTCAAAGGTGTGCACATTAGGTAACCAGATAGTGAGATCTCTAAAAATGGGTCTGCAAACTAAGGCCTGCCAGCCACATACTCCATGGCCTGTTTTGTAAATAGTTTTACTGAAATACTACCATACCCACTGCCATTCATTTTTTGTCTATGGCTGCTTTATTACTCTACAGTGTGACAGAGATTTTATGTGCTTCCAAACTTAAAATATTTACTATCTGGTCAATAACAGAATAAAGTTTGCTGATGCCTGGTCTAGAGAATGAAGTTTGGAAGACAATAACATGAGGGAGAGCACAAAGCTTAGAAACATTTTATATTAATGAGTCATATAATCTTTCTCCAAAATGGCTGCTTAGAATTAAGTGGATTATTGCTCCCAAAGAATTAAAAACAACAACGATGTAGAACTTTAACAGGGAACATTTATATACTTAAGTTTGATATTGGTAGAACATGAGCCTTAACCAAGTCATGAAACTCTTCTTAACCATCTACTACAAACAGTTTACGATTCCATTACATAAAAGCATAGGTAATGCCAGTTTAAAATATGTTTGACATTTAATTAGTCTTTCAAAGCCCCTGAATTGGGAACAATCGGCACATAGGTTTCCCTTGTTTCAGAAATGTATCATAGGAAAAGGAGTGATAAAATTGAGGCACCACCAGGAACAGGTAATATGATCACATCAAGAGAGAGAGAAAATGTTAGTAGAGTAAAAGAATAAACTTTAGTTATAGATGGAACTAAAGAAAGAAAAGAGGAGACAGCACAGAACCATTTACGAAACACAACTGACCTGAGTTCTGTTAAAAGCCACACGTGCAAATACTGCCTGGGAGATTCCTGCTCGTTTCAGTTCATCGCGTACCCACTGGTAGATTTCGGAAGACACCTCTGTGTTGGTTGAAACCTGTTGCTCCAAAGGCTTATTCATAGATCTACTGACAGGGGGAGGGTGGTTCAAGTATTGTTGGTTTAAGGACTGCTGGGCTAAAAGTCTATTCACTGCATACTGCTGGTTCAGCAGCTGAGCCATCACCAGCTGCTGGTTGACCAATTGAGGACTGATAGGCGTTGATACGAGCCCAGGGTGCAGGTTTGGAAGAGGGGTCCGGACAGATGGCTGGCTGCCATGGGATAGCTGTGCAGGGGATGGAGGCTGCTCGGCTGTGTTCCCTGGAACCGGTTGCTGGCCAAAATTGACATGATTGGCGCCTTGCTGGGATAGCTCAGAAAGACTATCCATTTCAACTAAAGTGGACAAAAAAAATCACATTCAGCCAACAATGACTGGCATTGTTAAAGACTTCTAAGCACTTCCTAAATTTAAAAAGGGGTAGGCTCAGGGCGTAAGTTGCAACTTACCAGGTTGTGTTTTTGCTCTCCTTTTCTGAAAAATTCTATAAACTTTGGAAGTGGGACAGCACTTCTAATCTCATTTTTAAAATGTGGTTTAGATTTAAGGCATAAAATCAATTATACCAAATTCTTTCTGACTAGCTGTTCACTCTCACTTATTACCCCAAAAAGGCTTATAAGCAACAATGTTTTAAAATGGCTTCTAAAAGAATGTCATTTGCTTAATGACAATTATAAACAGTGAGCTGAGCTAAGAAAATAAGCTTTTAATAAGCAACTAAAAAATTTACAAATATATTCTCACGATATTCATTACTTTTAGTACTCTAGGAAAAAGGTGTAAAAGAAAAAGTATGACATAAAATGTTTCCTACTTTCAATTTTTACCTAGCAGTGAATAAAAATAGTCAATGTAATAAATAAAAATGGGTACAATGATAATAATAAAGGAATGTATATTGAACACTGTGCTGAATATCTTACATGCCTTGTTTCATTGTTTCATTTTAATTCTAACCATCATGGGCGGTAGGTATATCTGGAAATACTTTTTAGAATAAAGCAAGTGATGTATTATATCAAGCCAGCATACCCAGTGTTGCTAAGATCCAAATGTTTTTTCTTCAGGGAGCTATGACCATCACCAGATGCAAAAGACAATCTTGCAGGGAATCGTTCTGGTACAATGGTGATGCTGTCATGATTTTGCAATTTATTCCCACCTACCCAGGATGAATGCTTCTCCCTTGGCTAGGTCCCTCAAAAGGATTGGCTGAGTGTCATCTCTAAGTGTGTAAATACTCTGCTGTACGAGGAGGAGACTGGTTTGATGTTCTTGACTGGAAAGGCTGCGCATGAAGCTGTATGTAAATAAGACTTTCCAAACTGTACACTGACTTCCCACGTATAGACTCTAGTTTGATTTTAATCATCAATTCTCTTTTCATTAAATATGCAGGTTTTATATTTAGAGGAACTTTATCATAGTGCTATAGCTCCTAATACATGAAAAATATAACTAAGAATTGGGGAAGGAACCTTCAATTTCTACTAGTGCTATCAGCCCAAGTGGGCCATTCACAGAGAATAGTAATTCAAGCAATTATTCCAAAAATGATGCATTGTCTTCATTATAGGCCTAAGCTATAAAAGGCAAAGAATCCATTTTAGTAGACGGATGGTTTCTCTTCAAATATTAAGAGCTAAAACATGCTCAACATTTGGGTTTTCTTATTCCTTAAAATTTTTTTAGAAAAAAATTAAATAATTGTAAAGGAATAAACAGAAATAGATTTAAAACAGGACATAATGCCCATTCCTATATTACCTTAAAATATATTTTTGGAGGGTACAAGTATGTGAAGGAGAATATTAATAAAAATCAAAACATTAACCTTAATCACAGTGTTTGCTTTTGAAAACATTAACAGACTCAACAGGGAGAAAATGCCATAATCTAAATGCTTAGGTACCATATACAACTTTTACCTGTCATTTTACACTGCAGATTTTAGTGTACTTCTTGCATAACAAATATTCACCTAAAGTTATGTTAAGACAGGATGCTATCTTGGAATTAAAAGTTTAGAAATGAAACAATGATTATTCTGGTATGGATGGTAAAGCAATATGCTTACCAAAGTGCCCATCCATGGGAGCTGATTTTTGAGTGAGATCAAAAATCACTTGATCTCTATTGTGGAAACTACAAATATAGTTTAAGAAGTTTAATTTCCTTAAAAATTTGTTATAAAAATAGGCTCTTTCTCATTCCCTCAGACAAAAAAAAAAAAAAAAAACCTAAAAGCAAGACTTATCACTGAGAGAAATCACAGCTAATATTAGTTATTCAAGGCCTGGTTAGGTCTTCACTGAGATGTTAAAAAATGACAGCTCCCCTCCTCACGCCTCGATTTCCTGCATGTCTGACAACCGAGTCAGTTTGGCTGATTTAAACACAAACATTTATTGAATTTAATTATCTCATTATACTCATACCCACTTCCCACCCCCAAAGAAACATTCTAAATTGATCTCTAATTGGGCAATCAAAAGATCTGGCTTTAGATGTGACTTTGATAAACCCCCAAATGACATGTAATGGTATGTAGCCACCACTGCAATGTTTTTTTGCTTACCCATCATATCTTTTGTCTTCTTGAAATGTTTGTACCACCTTCCAAATTCTTGACATTTTGCTGCTGAGACATTTGCATAGTAAGTGCTGTTCACAATGGAAGAAATCATACTCTGCATGAAGAAGGGGGGAGAACATTTGTAATACACAGAGGCACAAGATGGAACACAGAAATGATCTCAATTGTATTTTTTTTTAATCAACTGAGTACCAATACATTTTTGTTTCACACTTTAGCCTAAAGCTTCGACTTCTTGAAATTCATTAAGTAGATCATCAAATGCTTATTTAAGTAAAAAGTAACAGCCCACCGAGACCAGCATAAAGCTAACAAACCCACAGACTTTGCTTTGGCATTTATTGAATCTCCATCAGTGTTATCTATTTCCTAGGCTGTCAAACTTTCACTGGTCCCAATAAATCTAAATACATGAAGATGACTTTACAATTGTGATTCATAAATATATGGGACTTTGCAATTTTTTTGACTGGACTCTACATCCTTTCTCCCCAAAATATAGACCAGGAACCAGCAATATGGGCATCACTTGGAAGCTTGTTAGAAATGCAAAATCCTGGGCCCTATCCCAGACCAGGACACTCAGCACCTGCATTTTACCAAGATCCCCAGGGATTAAAATTTGAGAACCAGCACTTGCACTTTTCACTTTATTATTTTAAAGTGGAGGTGTATTAACACTGTTCAAAGGTTAACTGACCATATTTGAAAAGAAACAAACTAGTCACAGAGATCCCTTATCAAGAGAAAGACATTCTGCAATCTTATTATTGGCTTCATCAATAGTAAAGCTTAAGTTTTGAATTTCAAACTGACCATAAAAATTTTAAATTTATACATTTCCCACTACTAAATTTCTCAAGGATACCACAAAAAAGATGACCTATTATGACTTTTCTTTATCCTGCTTTTAATAAATTTAAATCCTGCTCTTACCCTGAAAACAGGGTCGACCCTTTAACATACAAAAATGAAGACATGATTTTAATTTATTACTGGGAAGTTTTTTAAAATCATTTTCAACAAGTGTTTTCCTCCCAGAAATTTTGGTTATGGTAAACTAAATTCGAGGTCCATTTTAATCTGTTACCCATATTTGCTAGTAACAGCTTAAGTTAGCTGTTATTAGAAAATATGGGTCTTAGAAGTAAGATTTTGTAGCACCAATCCATCCCTCACCCCTATGTGTAGAAACAGGAGAATTCACATTTCAGACATCAGTGGAGAAATAGTTTACAGAAGGCAGTGAACAACCAGAAAAGCCAGTTTGGGGACAAAAGTATTTTTATATAATTATCTTCTTTAAGTTACCTCTAATGTAAAGCTCTTTTGGTTATTATTCATTCTCCTGACAACCACTATCAGTTTTAATTCTGTAGCATGCACACATTTCCGTAATATGTAAATTTGGGGGATCGCTAAAGAACTTCCAGTGAAGGATAAGCTGGAGTCGCATTATTTATGTAAAACACAGCTATCTTTCCTAAGAGGCACGGTGATATCTTTTTTTTTTTTTGACACTTTCTACTTCATAGTCATTTTCACATTTTATATCTCTAAAAAGACATTCTTAATGTGTTCATGATGCTCTGCCATTAATCCAATAGCTTGCAATTTCACTAAGAGCCTCCCACAGTCCACAGTGTAAAAAGACACTTAGCAAAGTTGCCAAAACCAGAGCCAGAAGATTACCTGATCTGTCAGCTTCGATCTCACTTACTCTCTTGTAATAAGGGATCAATAAAGTCAGACACTAATAAAAACTACTGAGATCGCTGATGGATAATGGTGATTCTTCTGCAAATGGATGACAGTTCATGTTTTTCCACTTTGGTCCAATTTTTTTTTTAAGTGATTACTCTTTACCTAGACATTCTGACAGTTCCTTAAATGTTAATATAATAATACATGGAAGTTTTAGATGTGGTTTATATCTTACTTTTTAGAAGTGCATGGAATATCTAAATTTTGCTGAGGTTTTTGACAAACATCCAGTATACTTCAGTTTGCCAACAGTTCTATATATGAATATTCTCTTTGCTGCACACCTACCATATCCTGGCTGGTACTAAGGATGCAAAGATGGGTAAGACACAGCCTCTGCCTACAAGAAGTCTACTATCTATTAAGAACACAGATATGTAAATAGATCTTCTCAATTTAATGTGATTTGGTGTATCAACAGTGGAAAATGTATAGGAGAAGAGGGAAGGAGGAAGAATCCATGGTGTGTGAGAAAACAAACCTGAAATAGTTTTATAAAACTAGATGCTAGATGTAGTAGTGCTATATAGTTTATTATTATCCATACATGGAAAATAATATCCATATGTGCATCGTCATCATCAAAGCTTCCCCCCTACCCTGCTTAACCCTAAAGCGATAGGCTCTGGGCTTAAGTGCTTTTTCTGTCACATGGTGTATGCTTAGGAAACTCTGATTAGTGTAAATAATAGCCTAAGACAGACATGAAAGGCTAACCCATAACTTATAATGCATGACAAAGCAACTTTCTGGATTCCCTATCTTTCTGTGCTTTAGGGTGACTGGGAACTATTTCCTAATTCAGGTAACTTAGAGTCACGTCTATTTTTATTGGAACAATATGCAATAATCTGTCCAATGAGATTGTTCATATAGCTACCTAATGAGGGTGTGTGTGTGTGTGTGCGCGCACGTGTGCGTGTGTCTTGCGTGTGTTGCTCAGGTGGCAAGATCCTTACTAAAAACTTAGGCATAGCATTGGAGTAGACAAGCCAGTTGGTTTCAATGGCAGGGATGAGACTGCAGAATTTTGTGGTGCACATGGCATTTGTAAATCATATTCAATAGTGTAACCTTAAATTTAGAATATCAGGAAAGAAACACCTATTGTTGCTGGGCGTGGTGGCTCACGCCTGTAATCCTAGCACTTTGGGAGGCCGAGGTGGGTGGATCACCTGAGGTCAGGAGTTCAAGACCAGCCTGGCAATCATAGTGAAACCCCATCTTAAAAAAAAAAAAAAAAAAAAAAAAAAACCTATTGTTTTGATAACACAAATAAAAGAAAGTCATAGTTGGTAACATTTTCCTAGGTGGTGGGGATGTACAGATAGGCCAAGTTTCATGTTAGAAAGGCTTGGGATTCTTGTGTCACTTAAAGGAGGTACTGGTTTAAAAAGACTGCACTAAGCTGTGAGTTCACGCAGGTCTGGGGCACTATATTATTTTCCAGCTCAGTGACTGGCATATATTAAAATAAACACTAAATGTTCATCTGATAAAACAATAGAAATAAACATACATTCAAGTAAGGATGTATCACACACTGGTAGTACGACCTTGGGTCAAACAGTTGACCATTCCATCACAATTTCCTATGCTAAATGGGAATAATAATAGCATACATCTCATGGAATTGTTCTGAGAATCCATCCATTCAGGCATTTTTAAAATTAATTCAGCATATACTTATTTAATTTCTACTATGTGCCAAGCACTGGGCAAGTCAGTAGGAAAATAATGATGTGAAGAGACATACTATCTACCCTTGGACAGACAATAAATAATAGATCTGTTACAATTAGCAAAGAGCCTGTAACATATTATGTATAGACTTAAGAGATATTAATTACTATGACAACCCTCTGCCACCTCTTCATCACTGGGCTTTCATTATATGATCACATTTCATATCAGGTGACTACAGTTTAAATATCAAAGGAGTATCAGGTAAAATTTTCAAATGACATACAGTATTTTCAGTGTAATGTAGAATGAAGTGTACTGATGAAATTACTAAGTTACAAGTTGGGTCAAGTAATAATAAGGGAAAACACCAAGAGGAAATATTCAATTTCTTCTCATACTCCAATTTGGTGGTGTCTTTTGAAGCTGGCCTGTATCTGGTAGACAGCATCAAGAAGGCACACCACTCCTCTGGCTTGGATGCATGGCCCATGCCCTCTCCCATCTCTAGCTAACAGTTGCTCATCCTTCAGGATACAGCCTGGGCATCCTTGCTTCCATGAGGTCTTTCCTAACTTCCCTGCACCAGAGCACTCATCTTGCTGTTTATTTTCCACTGGACTGTGGGCCTTAGGACTCAACTCAATACATCCTGGACTCATTACAGGGCTGGACACATACTAGGTGATCAATGAAAAGGGTCACTAAAAAAAGTCATTACTGCAATCCACCAGAAATCCTCTTCCCTCTTTTTCCCCTTAAAGGTCAAAAGTAATGGCAGCTTAACTGTTGTCACACGCATCTTTCAAATCCATCGCTTTGGCTGTCGTGATAGAAATCATAGTTTCAAGAACCTTTGTTCATTAATTTGCAAGAGATCCCTTCCCAGGTTTTTCAAAATACATCCACACAGATGTCTCGGAAGTTGCAGTGCTCGGTGGTTATGTTATTCCAGTTCTCTCTCAGTGTCTATTTATATGAGCTATCCAAAGCACTTTGAAAAAGACACAACTTGTATGGCAAGTTTCCTATTCAGTGGCTGGTCTGTATAAAACATCAATGTTCACAGAATAAAATAAACCAACTGACAAAACTCAGTCGGTTGAAATCCGAAGTTCAAATGCTACAGAGTATACCAACCAATAAATAGGCCACAGCTTCCAGTGTTGGGAAATACAATTTCAAAGTCGGCAGAAATTGGCTGTGGGTCTCATAACCCCAGTGTGACACAATATTCTCATCCTAGGAGCCAAGTTGTAAGCTTTTCTAAGATCCATAAAGCACATGTCTACTCCCTATGAAGAGCTTTGGTTCTTTCTGAGAGTCTGCTGAAGTTCCGATCTGAAAGAATGCCATCTTCACAGAAACCCCAGTACTCTAGAATGATACCATCTGCCACAGGCTGAGCTTCCTTTTCAGCCAAATACATTATTTATAACCTTTCTAATTGTGAAAAGGTAAGGGTGGAATTTTTCTAAAGCCTAACTTAAAGATAGATAGAACATTCTGAACCTTTGCTCTCAAATACTGTAGCTCTTTTAAATTTGAAAAACAAAAACCACAAGGAATCAGTTGAGGTTACATAATTTTTCAAAAAATTATATTCTTTTAAACCCCTGCTAGAATATCATATATACTGTAGGTATATATTTATAACACATTTAAAAAATGAAGAAAGATCATTTTACTTTTCTACTTGTTCATCTTAGTAGCCAATGAAGGGGTTTTTAGATAGGTGAGGGCTTCTCAAAAAAAGATTCATCCGCTGGGGAAAGGCAGAGACCTGATTACCCTTAAAATTGCTTTGTTGTGCCTTTAACAACAACCAAAAAAAAACACCCCAAAACAATGCTAATCAGGTTATTCAATCATTTAAACCAAAACTGCTCATGCTTTTCTGCCAAATCAACCAACCACAGCAAAATCTGTTATCTCTGATTGCTCAGCTTCCAGTCAAAAAACAGTTAACCCCCACTATACCAAAAGTTTTTCAAAATACCCTCAGAGATCTGCAGGCTCATAGAAAATAAAGAGAAAACCATGTCAGCTTTAAAGGGTAATTGGAGTGCTGTACCATATTTGCATATTACAATATACTCTAATAAACTAAACAGCCTGTACTGGAAGCCAGCAGCTTCCTAGTATTTCATATGATCTACATACTTGCTTTTTGTGCACTACTTTAAAAAAAAAAAAAAAAAAAACCAGGACTGTGATATCATGAACAAAACTTACTAAGGACTTGCTGATGGTTTAGCTGAGGTGGGGAGGAGGTAGCAAGAGCATCTACAAAATGGTGGTTCACCCATGTTTAAAGCTTTCAGGCTCCATCAGCAGAGAGGGCAAGGGCTACAACATCTTATTTACACAATTATCTAAATACGATTAAACAGCTGATGGACAAATATTAAACTGGAAAATGTATAGTCATTTCAGCTTAATGTAATCCTCTTTCTGTAAACACCCAAGATGATTTTTTTCAACCAGAACAGTCCTGACATCTCATAAGCCTAAGGGTGAATAGCAAGAGATTGTTTTTGATAGTTATAAATATTCAAAAGACATGCAGACCATCTGCTTTCATAATACAGGTAAAGCAAGACTGAAATGGTGACTGCTGTATAAAAATGATTCTTTTAACAAAGTCTTCCTCTCCTCGAAAACTATAAAGACAGATGTCAAAAACTGTTTACACAGAGCAATCAGGAGCGTGCAAAATGTAATATTCCTTTTACACACAGTGCTTGCTAAAGAGATTTTTTTTTCCTTTTTCTTCCCATCTGTGTGTTGCAACACATTTCTACAAGTTAAAAACATTTTTTTCAAACAGAGATCTCATGAATACCCAAAAACATGCTATCTGGTTTCTGAATGCTAATTAATTTCAACTAAGGAATCTGAATATCTTTTTTCTGTAGGAAGGAATGTATGTTTTGAATTGGAATACACTAGAGAGACAGCAAGGGAAATAATCTTACACAGGTTTAATTCTATAAGGAGAATTTCATGTTTCTACCTTGTTTATAATATGTATCTGTTATGTCCGTGCTTTAAATGAAAGCACATCATTGCTAATGTCTTTGGCATAAAGTCTAAAATAATTGTTTTCTGAAATAAATGCCTGCACAATGCAAAATGTGTATTTAAAAAACCTTTAACTTCTCAGTCTATAGATGGTGATGTATAAAGCCCTAGAGTTAATTTTCAGGGATAGAACACGAATCTTGACAGTAACCTTTTTATGTATTGTATTAATGGTGCAAAGGCATTAAGCACCTTTTTATAATTTTCAATAAAATAAGCATTTACTGAACAATCTGTCAAACTACTGGCTTTTATTATTTTATATTTTTATTTTTTGAGAAGTGCAACTTCGTACATTCTGGTCTCCCACCCCTTTGTGCATGTCCTGACTACCTATGGCCTGAATTTTTATAGCAGCTTTTTATCTGTCTGTGGAAAATTCAAAGGTCAAACTTTAACTTCCCATCAACTCCACATTCAAATACAATTTTCACAGGGATTCCTCGCAAATGAGGTTTCCTTTTAATCTCAAAGGACATCAAATACTACAAACAAGCTCTAAGAGGCATCATATGAGATATGAGATATTGACGAGAAACAAATTTGTTGAAAATTAACAGGTAGTCCCCATCTGGTATTTGGGGTGGGAAGGACAGGAAATGGGCTTCAATTTATGAGAGCGAATGGCAGGATTTCTAAGTGTAATATTCTGTTTGTGCTTGTTAGCTTATGTTTCCCAAATCTTTCCCTCTGGATCATCTATTGCTTTCTAAGCTATTCTCTTGGGAGATACAACTGGGGCATATTTGGAATCTCAATTTGTTGAGAAGAGACTAATCACTTTTAAATTTTACTTAAACTCTAGTTGTCATAGTTATGGCTCTTGCCATCTTGATCAATCTTAGTGCCTGAAAATGGCATTTTCATACAAAGTAACCCTGGCACATTGCTAAAACTGGAAGCTCAGTACAAAGCTCCAAAGGAATACAAAAGGAAGCACAAAGAGAACACATCCAATTCTATTTTAATTTTCCTACTATATTTCCTAGAGATGAAAATGTGATCATATCAAAACACAGAAATTTTATTTATTTAAATGCTCAATTCATAATTTTTAAAATAATTGTTGGTTCATGGTTTATATGGCTCTTCCATACAGTTAATTTATGTAATGCTCAGGTAACATGTTCTGACCAGATTCTCTATTCTGCCCCTTTGTATAAGTACCTAGCTAGACTCTTCTTATCACACTGAAACCTTACTCAAACCAAATAAATATGTTTGTAAAGAGCTTAAACTATAAAATATTTTTAAAAGGTATATTATTATTAAGTGCATGTGATATTCCAAATTAGTTGCACACAGAAGCTGTTAACATGAAGGGAACTGGACTAGATAATCTCCAATATCTCTTCTAACAGCTTTAAGAGTCTATGAAATTTTATGTCTTCTCAAACCAAGTGACTAAAGAAGATTCAATTGTAACGCACATTATTCATTCTCAGGCACTCACTGTGCAAATGTTTCCAACTAGAGTTTTATTTTTAGGAAGGTTATGGCCCCTTGGCATCCTGCTTATGATTATTTAAAATATACTCATTATTAAGTTAAATATTATGTTATATCCAAACCGAATTTTCACAAGTTTTTTATTAGATAAATATGAATCCAAAGGGTTTTATTTGATTTTGTTGCAAAAATTGTTTCATGATTCTGAATCTTAGGCACGCTACACCAATGTACCCATTTGAGAAATCTCTTTCTCTGATGCCCTTGTGTAGTTAAATTGCTCATCTTCTCAGACATTAAAATTTCCAGTATCTGTACTTACAAATAGAAGGAAAAAGATACCAAATTTAAGTTGCAAGATCCTAAATAAAGCATTAAAAAAAAAAAAGCAAAAAACAAAAACCCTTAAGCCACAGAGTGAAAACAAGAACTAAAGTACTTTGAGCAATTCATTTTCCAAAAGTAAATATTAGAATTGGGCTTTGTAACTCTTCACAGGAGACTTTATATTACCTCTTTACATTCCTTCTGTATATGAGCATATTGGATTTTTAAGCCATATTGCCTAAAAATTGGGGGTAAAATACAATCCTGGCTTTTAGCTTTTTATGGGGCCACAGAACTAATTTTGGAAATTACATAAAACCTATGAAAGCTATCCTTCATGTATTCCAAAAACTGGCTTATAATTTCAGGGTCTGTACAAAACCTTGGAGCAGACTGTGGGGTCCATGAACCCCACTGAGATCTGATCCAAGACTTCTTAGAAGACTGAAGGCTAAACCAAAGCTTTGATTTCTGTGTCTTATCCATCATTGTTGGCTTTTAGGTAAGACTTCCCATGTCTAACAGATAAGTATTAACCAATGTCACCTCTGGATTAGATCACACAGAAAAATCAAATTAATCTGGCTTCATCTCAATCAATATTATGAAAATCCTTCACAGTGTAGGAAAATGCCATCCTCTGGTAATCATCTCACTACAAGTTACGGCGAAATGATAAAAATGTGTTGGAATGGGTTGTAAATCATATAATAAAGAGCTCCATCCATCACTAAACATGTTTTTTCCACGCTGAGCTGGTGCTCATGCAAAAGGTGGACAAACCAAGTCCCTAAGGCCCATTCTGGAATGGCTGAACAGTTATCTACACTTGCAACTCTCGCTAAATTCAGGTAACTCTAGACTTTTATACAGCTGACTTTAAAACGCTGTATGTTTATAGCCTTAAATGCCAAATGTTGACTTTAGAACACAACTGAGGAATGGACATTGTAAGTGAACATGGGGTGATACTGTCAACATTTCCATATTGGCAATGTCAGCATCTTTGTCTATAAATTATTTGACTCCACTACTGAAAATTTCCTATTTTACTCTCGAATATGAGAAGAAAATGGGCAAATGAAAATAACAGTAAAGTATGGTCTCAAATATAATGCAACTGAGACAAAATGAAAATTACTGGCCAGGCCAAAATACATGTACAATTGTGGAAGAAAAATTTTAAAATTCAGAAATGCTGCATATGTTTTTAAAGCTTGTCCTTAACTGTGATGTATAATTAGGTCTTTCAAGCATTTTTCAGATGTCTGAGTCCCCTGTAACTCCAAGACTATTGTTCTGCTTACAAACATGTAAGTTTAGTACACATATTCATGAACACTATCAAATATATAAAAGCATGAGACAGCTTGGAATGTCCGTAGTCTTTCTTAGAGAAAAATTCAGAAGTGATTTGTTCTAGTTAGGTAAACTAAAAACACAGAATTAAGTATAATAGGAAAATATTTCGTAAGTATCTATAAAGTACTACTAATACAACTACTGAAATGGTATATTGGTTTATGAACTAAACATGTGCAAATCCTACAAGGTTGTTTAAGTCTGATGAATATTCCCGAGTCCCTACCGTGTGCCAGGATCTATGACAGTGATGAGGAATACAATTTAGTTTCTTTGGGACAGTCAATTACAGTATATACAGACAGCCTAGTTAGTCCACAGACTGTTTCAGAACAATGTGGAAAATGCTATGACAGGCATACAAGGAGAGGACAGAACCTGCTGGGAGTACAGGTGAAGTTAGTTAATGCACAGGACATTGGGAAAAGTTCTCCTCTTGATGACAGTTCCATCAGACATCTTTATTCTACTTGACTTTGTCTAGTCTAGGGTATCATATCTGCCAAACTTACAAATGAATTTATTTAAAGTACAAGCTTCAGTCTTCCCCCACTTCCATTTTAAAATACATCATAACTTTATAATGATTGTTAAGTGTCCCTTAACACTGAGGATGAGTTATAATATGGTCCAAATACCTTTCATTTTTTCACAAATAAAAAGTATTTGGTTGTTTCCACTAAAAATGAAGATTGCACCAAAATTTTCCACGTAGTCGAGAGTTTCTTAGACCATGTGGCATGCACAAGTGTGATTTCAAACTCTCAATGCCCATATTGAAAAAAAAAAAAAAGCTAGTTATGGCACACTTTAGGACTGAAAACTGTCCTAAATGTTTTCTAAGCATTAGCTCATTTAATTCTCAAAACAATACTAAGGAATTGGAACTATGAGAAAATTGAGTCATGGAGGGTCAGCTGCCCAAGCTCTTAAGGCTGGCCACAACAGGACTCAATGTTCCTGATTGCTATCATGCTAGGAACTCACTAATTAAAGTGATGCTACACAGCAATGACAAACAAAAACACATACAAAGTGACAGAATGAAGTTGTTGAAGAAATACCATTACTCTAAAAAACAGTCCCATTAAAAAGTAAAAAGAAAATGAGATCAAGCTCTGTCATACGTTATCATAACCCAGGAGTTTCACTACAGAGAAGAGTCCCATTGTGACATTTCATAAAGTTCATACTTGTTACATTTTTGAACTGCCTTGGAACAAATAGTAGGTGGACAGTAAAATGGGACAAGCCTGAGATAGTTGGTGGTATCTAGTAATGAAGTACCATGTCTTATTATTCAGATAAGAATGTGATCTCATATAGTGCTAGCAATTAAAGCTTTAATCTTTTTTTTTAACTTCCAACCTATCATCTGCTTTGCACCTTCAACCTGAGTAAACTAAATTAGATTAGCACTTCCCTGGAAAAATATTACGATAGAAAATAATCAATTTTTTTTTAAGAGAGAAAGAGGATGACTAAAGAGAACAAAGTTTCAGAGTAAGAATGAGAGAAAAAGACTGCTAAAGAAGTCAGCCACCTTCTCTGCAATGAGGAATTCTGCAACCTTATGAATTGTCCATGATGAAACTCCAGCACCCCGTAAGACTGCATATTAGAACACAATACAATCTTATATTTCTGTAGAGCCCTTCATGCGAGCATCCCAGGGTGCTTTACAATCATTATGAGTTAAAATTAAAACTGAAGCACATGCAATTCCTAATAGAATCATTTTAAAAATGCTAAACAGAACAAATAATTTTTAAGTCTAGATTTAAAAGTCCCAACAGCCAGAGCATTCCTTACTTCAATTGGCAATGAGCTGCAGAACCAGGGCTGAGGCTCTCTCCTGTTATGTTAAAGGCTCTCTTATGTTTTTTATACTCAGGGCACATTATAATCAAGCAGTTTCCAATGAAAGAGTGGGAAATTGAGTTTGTGTATCTGTTTGTTTTGATTATCTGGATTTTTTTTTTTTTTGGAGTGGAGGGTTGTTTATGAGTTTGCCCAAATCTGGCATGAAATGAAGCAGATCTATAAAGCAAATCCAGATAAAGCAAACTTGAAGTTTAAGTAGTAATCGAGAAAAAAAAAGATATCTAAAATATACTCTAAAAATAGTTCTGTTTTAGCGAGAAAATCGGTTTGGTTAGCATGATTTGGTTAAGTTGTTTTTTTTAAAACAATTAGAAAATAGCATTTAATAGGCTTTCATTCAGGCCATGTCTACTCCTAAGCCTTGCGAGTATTTATTATTCTAAGCATCAGGCAAAAAAAAGGAAAAATACTCTCATGATATGGTAATTTTCCTTGCATTAGTGATTTTGAGGTCAAAGGAAACCTGTTCAGATCTGAAACAAGGCACAGGTAAAAATCTATTAAGTGAAAATAAAGTAGTTACACATTGTTAAGCACTCTAAATTGGCATGGCTTAAACTCTTTTATGTTTTACTATTGTGAAAAGATAGTGGCTATAAAATATCTGAGATCAATCCATTTTAAGTTAGATGCTTTATTAAGTTTGGGTTTTTTGATTAATATATCTGAAAGGTTACAGAGAGCTAACATCAAGCTACAATAAAATCCTTATATATCTAAATCAGCTAAAAGTGAGCCTGATATATTAGATTCAAAAAGGAAAACTTGCAATTTAGAGGACAATTCTATTGTAGATTATACATATTATAATATTAACACAGAGCAGACATCTCAGTAAGTTGAAAAAGGAATGATGTCATGACTGGTTCAAAAGAGGAGGCCAAAAAATTATTTGGTACGAGTTTTGCAATTCACACAACTACCCATATAAGACAGGTTTACCATTTCCTTTATGTATACCACCATTACAGTAATACAACTGCTGAAAAGTAGTCATAATATCCAATTAGTATCAAGCACTGAATACCTGGCAAAGCACAGGTACTGAATACCTGGCAAAGCAGACATTTATAATCTAAGATTACCACAGTCAGTAGGGTAAAAACTGGGGAAAGTTTTATAATTTTAAAAATGAAAGAAGATTCTCTTTAGAGCTTTTCTTCAAAATATATGGTGTTTAAACATAAGATTATAATTTTATACTGGGAAGGGGCAAATACACAATTGTTCCCGCACATCTCAAACAGGAATCTTTTTATTTTTAAAATGGAGCTGCTCGTGATAGCCTTGTCCATCAGATCAGGCCAGTCCGATGACAGGAATCTGTATTTTCAAACAGACCCAAGAAATTCAACTGCCCACAATTTGTAATGAAAATGTGTAATGTTACCTTGGGGTTCAAAACAAAGGGCTATTAGCATAATTATACCTACTGGTCTTGAGGATACGAAAGAATAGAAAAGAGAAGTAACTGTGCAGAACTATACCGGCAGATCTTCTGGAACATCGCAAATGCCAAGTTATCCCAAAAGTCAGTTCCTGTCTAGATTACCCATGACTGGGGGCTCGATATGATAGCAATGTACTTTTAAAACAAGACAATATATAAACAAAAAATCAAAGACAAAAAACCAAAGCACATTAAAGAAAATTTTCAGTAATGAGAAGAAATACATTTGGAAAACTCCAAGTAGTTATCAGTACTTTAGAGAAATCAAAGCATATTATAAAACCTATCAAATTCATCTGAGAGGCTTTCATTTTGCCTTTTTTAAAATTCCTTTGTTTGTGGTATGTGATGAAAAAGGGTACTTGGTGAAGCTCACAGGCTCTGGGTATGAAGTATTACCCTTCTGCTTCACCAGTGAGATAGCCATAGACATTCATGTCAACATTCTGCGCCTCAGGTTCCTCATTTAAAAATGGGAATATAAGGCTATATCCTATTTAGGGGGACCAAAGGCACTCTCGATACATCAAAAGCACTAAATGAAAGTATAATATTATTATTTCAATTGTTAAGATGTCATATCCTTATTACTACATAGGAGATAGAATGCCTGGCATACAGCGGACTGTCGATACATACCTTGGAATATATGAGCATGTAAACAAATTTCATAGGTTAGACTCTCACGTGAAATGCAGCATATGAATACTGATGCTGGCTATTCTCTTAAGAACGTGATTACTTTTAATAAACACGTAATTTCAGTCCAAAAACTGTGAAACGAAGTAGTTTATTAAAAACACTTTTCTGTAACATGGTAGATTTTCTAATTGTTGCTCCAGTATCATTTATAATACAGACTAAAAATCAACTAAACATGTAAGTGTATTCAATTCCTATGGAAATGACTGTCATGTTTCAGGAGGGCAGTACTGAAGCTAAGCTTCAGGAGTACAGGGTAGTTTCTTTTTAAAATCTATGTTGCCATTAATAAATAAATTATCCAACATATTTGAGATCCTCGGATGCTGTGAACAAAATGAAAACTGGAAAATCATCTTTCTCAATATTACCTCTAAATGGAATGTTCAAATTTAAATTTATTTTGTATATATTTTACTACTTGAAAGTAAAAATGACAGTTCTCACCCACTTTATATGACTTGGCTTAAAGATATCTTTTCCAGGTGAGAAATAAGACAGAAAATAATCCAATGCCTTAAAAACGTGAAAGCTGTGGTGCATGTGCGTGCGCGCGTGTGTGTATGCCCATGTGTGTGGTGACAGAGGAGAAGTAAAAATGAGCAAATCAGAATAAAACCACTACAAAATATTTGACCTGAACATTTTTAGAAGTAAGACATTAGGCTGGTAGAAGTTACTAGCTGACCTTTTACTTAACAAAATGAATTTACTCCTGTATCAAAATGTGTATATATTTATCTAGTGTTTAAATGCAATTTCTAAAACTCCAGGGAAAATAAGCACCCAAAGGTAATGTTTTATCATAAATCAAATTGTTCACTTTTTAAATTCCCAATTTTCCTCCCAAATCCATATCCTCAAAGTTTTATGACTACAGGCTTTCTTGTCCCCAAATCAGAGTTTATTCTCTCCTCCTTAGCTGCAGTTCAGAATGTAACATTCAATTTATCTAACCACATCCACCGAAAAAAACAGTGACAACAAAACATCCATCCTCAGACCTATAATGAGCCAAGCATTTCTTATGTCTTAGAACACTATACAAAAATAAAAAAACACGTGGTACAAAGAACTTAATAAATGAGTGTCAATCTATTTGGGTAGATTTATGATAGGAAAGTGATAACAGAAATAAAGGTATGAGTTGTAAATCAAATCAAGCCCACTTATGGAATTTCTGCAGCTGAAGAAAACCTTACAAATATTATCAAAGAAAACATTATTGTACCCAAATGTAAGGTTTTTTTTTTTTTTTTTTTTTTTTTTTTTTGAGATGGAGTCTCGCTGTGTCACCAGGCTGGAGTGCAGCAGCACAATCTCGGCTTACTGCAACCTTGCCTCCCAGGTTCAAGTAATTCTCCTGCCTCAGTCTCCTGAGTAGCTAAATCAACACTTTTAAAATTTATCATCAGCCAAAGACATAAGCTTAGTTAGTCAAGACTTTTGTGTCAGTCATTAACTAGCACTGTGACTTTAATCTCCAGGGACACTGGCTCCTTTAATCGTCAAAGGGGAAGAACCTAGGAAGGATAATCCCTTCTGGTTCTAAGAATCCAAGTCCAAATGGACATTTGCTTAGCAAGTACTAGATAACCATTCTAAGAGCACTGGAGGCAGGGCTTATCCAACACCCCAGGCAAAATCCTGGTGGCTTCCCAGTTCCACTCCTCCTAGCCCCTGCTCTATTAGAGGAATTTTTAATTAGCATAAATTCCTCTAATAGAGCAGGGGCTAGGAGAGTGAACTTTATACTAAGTTTAATATTGAGGGACCCTGTAACTATACTTGCTACTGGAACATTTTATCATATTCAACAAAATAAAACTCTTACTCTATGTTAAAATGTGTATGTTGACTCGCATGCTAAAGGTTCTCTTGCATGAATGAATCAACACTCCATAGAGGAAGAAAGGCCTTAGCACTTGGCATTTCTTGGTGTTAGGTCCCATTTTGTACAAGACCGAGGTCGTATTTATTTGCTAGGCATTTTTCACCATAACATCTTTATCACCAAATCTTAACCACAGGGAAAAGACTAGTTTTGTCAAACTCAGCATTTATTTTGGTCATAGGCTTTAGGGAACTTGCATCTCTCATCTTAATAACTCTAGACAGAAAAACATAATCAAGAAGCAAACAAAATAGTTTATTGAAAACATTCTGACTAGAGTATCAGATTTATAGAAAAATAGAAGATGATTCAGCAAAATATAAAATAACTCCCTCATTTAGAGAACAATTTACATTTTTTCATACTGTTTAATATTAAATTAATTTCAAATATTTGCTTTCACTGCTGAACTCTGCTGAATTTTTAGAAGATTTTTTTTAAGGAAAAGAATACTGTAATTATAACTGATGTTGAAATTGCAGCCTAGTTCCATCACTTAATGATTACAGTGAGGTATCCAGCCACAGGAGGCCATGTATCTGAAAACCTCTCTCTACAGAAATTCACCAATGTATGACTCCAAAACCAAGCCCTGAATTACATTTTGTCATTCTACTTAATAATTGTCTGTACTCAATTCATTTTCCATAATAACACTAAGTAAATTCAAAATTCTATTTATGAGTTATAGTGAGGTGGAGTTTACTGGCTGAATGTTGTGTCATTTAACAATTCGTTCTCACTAACTGTATCAATAAATATTTGTACCAACATCTTCTTCAGCTCAGAGAAAATGCCTTAAGTCTTCGTCCGAATGTGCTTCCAAGATCAATGGGACATTTAGTAACATAAAGACACATGTGATTTCTGTACTGGGTGTTTATATTATGTTTTAACTGAGATTTTTGAAAGTTTTTTTCTAGATCATTTCAAATTTTCAAGTGTTAGCAACCATGTAACATGTTATCTGGAGTTGTCTGCGAAATGAAGCCACTGAAGAGTCACCCTGCTTTTATTATATAATCCTACTGATTTAGCTGTGTTTAATTAATTTAATTACTTTTATTTGATGGTTATAAATTCATATCCTCTCTATTCCAAGGGAGAGAGAGAAAAGATAGATTAACTGAAATGACAAAAAAAAAAAATTGTACTCTGAATTGCAAGAAATGGACATTTAGCAATACAGAGAATAGGTAACCTGTGGCTATAGCTTACCTTAGAAGAATATAGAAAGCTATTCATTATAAACTTAATTCATTTGCTTTATTTCTAAAATTTCTAACAAACATCAAAGTAAAAATGTTAGACTGTAACTTAGCAAATCTGAAATGCAAGGAGTTTTTATGAAACAGAAGCACAAAGCCCACAAGCTTCCCGTCAAAGGTACCCAATAATTGTCATGAGACTTACATTAGAAATACATTTTGAGAATATCTACTACTCAGAATATAGCAGAAATACACTCTGAGATCTCTCAATTGCAGAAATATATACAGCAGTCATACAGTTCAAGTTCAAATGACTGAGACTAATATTCAGAATTAAAACTCAAATTAAAAGAAAACATTAAATATTTGGTAAAAATCTAGTTGGACCAAGATTTCAATCATACTGTATCATAGAATGGCCTTAAAATGGATTTGGATACTGAGGGGATGACTATAACACACTTACATGGTGACCCCACCAGCAGCCCTTAACAGCAGATTCACGGCATCCTTTTTCTTTTGTATTTGAAATCAGCTGAGTTTCATCAAAAATGGTATTTGATTTTCTGTTTATAAGCAGGTAGGCAGTCTCTACCTAGAGTTTTAGCTGCCCTCCACCAAATTTATTCTAAAGAAATCAAGGAAAATAATTTAAAAATGTTTATTTCATTGCAAAAATCCCTGATGCTATGATAGGCAACTAAGAGGGAAAAAAGAAGATTCCACTTAGAAAAGAAGTAAACCAAAGCCACAAAATTGGTCACAAAATCTGAATGAATTAACAACTATTCAACTTTTAGTTATGGGTAATTATTTTCATAATTATTTTTACTGAAACACTTTTAGTTTTTTGGTAATGAGTAAAGTATCCAAGAACCGTACAGTTATTTTTTTTCAGATAGCATGGTGAAGTTCTGCACATTATCACTGACACTGCCATTCCCACTCACTGAAGCTTTGTGGTAGTAGTACCACCTCGACTCTTTATTAAATAAGGGCATTCAGGAGAATGTAGCCATCATGCTCACAGCACTCAGAAAGAAGACAAATCTAAAAACTAGCCAGCGGAGTCTTCCGCTGAACTGTTTTTTCTGTAAACAGTCCTTTGGCTCTTTTCCTCAAGGGAGAAAAAGCGTATAGGCTCTGTTCAGAACGAATCAGGCATATTTTAAAAGGTCACCAGTGGTCAAGTCACTTTGCATTTTTGGCAGATTCTTGCTTCAGATACCAGTTGCTTTAAACTAGTGAGCTCCATCAAACCTCAAATCAGGGTTGCCCATGATGTCTTATTATTTATTACATGCTATGCTAAGTACCTGTGAAAGGGGGCACTCCTTGGCCAACGAACTCTGATTCATATCTTTCAGTAAGTCCTTCAGAGCATTCCTCACTGTGGTGTGCGACCATTGTTCGGGAGGCAAGTCTTCTAGTTTGGGGCAACTATTTGAGACACAGATTAGAAAGGGGATTATTACAAGATTGCATCCCGCTGCAGAACATTCCTTTAAGACAGACAGATTTCATTTTGCGCATCAAACAGATGCATCTGGAGATTGCTCTCGGTCTCCTGATTGTTCCGATTAGTTAATTACTTTATACAACACATCTGCTGTATCGATGCATGAATTATACATCAGCTGCCTGTGGTGGCTATTTTTTCATGTTACTTCTACCTTCCTGCTCTGATGCGCTTGGGAAGACAATTTAAGGTGTACTGCTTTCTCATGAGCCATCGTGAAAAGCTTCAATGTATTAACCGATTTCCTTTCATTACTCTGTTCATACGAATTAAAACCGTAAAAAAATAAACAAACAAATAAGATTGTGGTAACAGTGAATAAGACAGTCTTTCACAAAATGTACACAGATGGCACTGTTCATGATATGCAAAAATATTTTTTTCTTAAGTAAACTTTATGTAAAATGCCTTCTTGTAATGCATTATTTAATTGACTAAACGTAAAAAGTCTTGTCTTTTGATAACCCGCACAAACCTACAAATTTTGTGGGGAGGGGGGAGGTGCTTTTAAATTATACACTGAAGTTAGGAAAAAAAAGCAAAAGGATAGGGTAACAAAATCATTCTGTATTAACCTTTCTGAAACACAGAGTTAAAAAAAAAAAAAACTGAAGGTTGACCAGAGAGAGATGCTTCATTTCAAAAAGACCAGGTAAGAAGAACGCTTCACCCTAGATTTGCTGTCTTGACTCACCTGTGTAACTGAATTTTCAATGTGACCACATGATACACATCTTGAAGCATATCTGCTACTGTAGCATCAGGGGCATCTGTCACGTAAGACAGTGGAACTGGATTCCATTTTCCAACTTGGATTAGCCCTATTTCAGATAAACAGAATATGTCACTAAATATTTTACTCTCAGATACTAAATCTAGTAGAAGGGTGATCTTTTTTTTTTCTGCTACCCCTACCACAAGCAATACTGTTATTTCTGTTTGAATGATTCCCTTCCCTCTAAAAGGCAGGTCAATGAAAATATTCACAGCTTAGCTTTCCAAATTGTAAAATTATGTAAATGACTATAGGGTTGTTTATTATTTTGGAAATAAAACCCCATCAATAAAACCTATGCATAAGGCCACATTTTCCTAACTTACAGGAAGTTCTAATAAGACATAGCTGAACCAGTTCTAAACGGCTTTACGATTTAGATAAGATTCTCTATTGCAGTGGGAATCAGCATTGAAAAATACTTTACAGCCCATAAAACCATCAGAAACAGAATAAAAGAAACAGAACTAGATATTCAGTCATAAATGCAAATTGACTCTCAACAGTCCATCTGCTCAAATACGCTCCTCACTTCCTTGTGGGTCCTCAGTGGAGCAGATTATTAAGGTCAATAAGCATACTAATGATTCAGCTGAAGTAATTTAAAAAAAAAATCTACCTCGACATTCCACATGAGCAAAATGTGTGTTAACTAAACCAAACTGAATTAAGCCAATTTTTTAAAGCCACAGCCTATAAGGAACCAATGTAATACACAGGCTACAGTTCTTTGAAAATATTCAGTGCTTTCTCTGCAAGGTAAACGAAGGATGCCAAGCAATTTTTCCAACCCCACGTACATATTATTTACCTTTGGCCTGGGCAGCAGAGCTATGTGAATAACCTAGAGATAGCAGTGCCATTTCTATCAGCTGGTTGAAAAGCATATCCTTTCTCACCAACACAAATTCTGCATGCTCCTCCTTGCAATCATATTCAATGGCGTTTTCATAATGTTCCACCACACAGAAAACCGGTAGCATGGTTCCTATCAAAAAGATGAAGAAAAGGAGATGGAAAACCAACAATCTTCAGAAATACAGCTTAGGGAGAGAAAAAATTAGCCATGAAAATAATCACAAGAGATTCACTGTGCTTCCAAGGCAGACTGGGTACAGAACTACAGGCACATGCACACAAATGTATACATTCTCATATTATTTAAAGTCGTAAGAGAAATATTTCAGTAGAATGTGAACTTGGTCCTAAGGTAAGTTGGGCTTTAAATTAACAGTGCATTTTCCATAAGCAATGAATGCAGAATTACCTTTCTGATCAAATAATAATGGTGACGAAAGAGAAATAAATGTGTCTTCTCTAGTTTGCTATGAGTATACAGTATGCAAACATAACTCACTAGTTGTCTTCGGAAGACCCTACATTCCTACTGCCTACGTGATTTTTTTCATAATAAACTTTTCCTGTTTGTGTCCCAACAAATTATCTTCGACTGTGAAATTTTCATTTTCTTCCTTTTTTAGATATTAACTCTAACTGGTTCCACACAAAGTACTTAACCAAACTGGTGCTCATAATATACAATTTCAATATGTGCATAATGCACATAAATACCATGTGCTTTTATGAATACTCATTTAACCTACCTAACTAAAAAGATAACACAGTATCTGCAAGTCTTTAAAATCAACAATCTTTGTTATAGTAAATAAGATAAAATGAGAGAGAGAAAAGGAAACTGACCTTATCAGAACATACTAGGATAAAGGAATCTGCATAGATTTGGTGTGCTCTCTCTCTATATTTTAATCCAATAGTAACTCAGTAGCCAGATGATTAATAAGCACAAGCCACAGCACTATTAGAAAGAGGCTTCTTCTAGAAATTGATATTACGGAATGCTGTAGTACTCAAGGTGTTTATGCAGCGCACTGTCAGACTTCCAATGATAAAGGGTTAAAAGCAGATGCATCTGAATTGTACTGTGGCAAACTGCCAGAAGGGTATCATCTTTAGCATAAATGATGACAAGGGTTACTTTAACAGGGCACCCAGGATCCACAATTAGTCCCACAATACTAATGCCTCTATAAGCTCTGTCCTCTGGACTCACAGAATCCTACCAACTTCTGAAGATGTGTAGTGCACATCAACCATAGCTAAAAATCAGGATTTCCTACTGACACCAGAGAGGCTCTTTAAAGATCCTCTATTTGCTTGTTTCTGTTGAACAAAAGCCGGCAATAAAACAGCTACATCTTTCTACATGTGAGTCTTCACCAAAGCTTTAGTGAACTGTTCACAGGAGATTCTAGCTCTGACAAATAAACCCCTTTAGGTTTACTTAGAAAAACTCACAAACTCATTCAGAGGTACCAATAGGATAGGCATGAAAAACAAGCTGCAGATCTTGCCAAAATTTTTGTCATTCATTCAGCTGTTTTATACTAGCGAGAGAACCCGTCAGGGATCAGAAGACAATTTGGGGAGACCACAGCAAAAATAGCAATATGCAAACTGGTGATTTCTTCCTTGGCTTGAAGGTATTTTGACAAAATCGCCTAAACAAATAAAAACATTCAATCCCTTTTTCTTAGTAGTGCTTTCTCATCTCAGCCATAATTTTCAGCTAGCACCTGTCAGACAGAAACCATGCACAAGAAAAATAAGATGGAAATATTAATAAAAACCCATGAAAAGGCTTTAGCAATTTTGTTATTTGAAGTATGAGACCCTTCTACAATTAAACTGAATTTTTATAATACATCCAAAAAACAAAACAAAAAAGCATTTGAGCAGGAAGTGAATTTACTGTACTTTTAGTTCTTCCTCCTCCTGTCCTGATATCTTCAAAGAGTTGAGTAAGTACAACAAAAACATACATATTGATTCTTCCTTTTGTAGGATTAAACAGATGTATTCTACAATACGCTTTTCCTTAGACCTATGAACTGCAGGGTTTTCAAACAATTGAAATGTATTGGATTTATTTTGGATTTTATTGATCATGTTTAGAGGTACCCTAAAATAATAACGATGGCTATAAAGTAACAATAGTTTCATCTAATTACAGATCTTCTAGCAAACTGTTGCGGTTACCCTCCTGTTCCTGGGAATAATGCTGAACATAAGCTTTCTCTGAACTGTCTGATTATTCGTGCTAGTGTTTGGCGAGAGTTCCAACTACAGCAACTTCATAACCTTCCAGCATTTAAAGGGGAGAGCACTGGTCACTGCTGAATGCTAAAAATACCACATGATTTAAACCTGAAGGCAGTCTTAGAAGCTTTTGCTGAAGGTTTATGAGCCTGTGTAAACAGCACGTCTGCCATAAGGAGCAGTGAAGTCTGTAGAATCCTTGTCTAAAACTGTCCTGGCATTAAAGTTTGCTGTGCAAATATCACATAATACCAGAGACAGCTGAAATCTCCTATTTAGGAATTTATGGAACTTACATGTTTGCAGGCGTCAGAAAGTCTTTTTTATAGAGCCCCAGTGCTTCACAGTACAATATTAATGCACTCCGTTTGAAAAGCCGTAATAAATTATATTTTTAATGCTCTTACCCTGGCTTTCTTAAGATGCATACATTCTTGGCAAACAATCAATAAATAGGGTAATCATGAGTAGAGGCCAAAGAATTTGCTGAAGTGCTGTTTTTCCATTTTTAATAGATAAAGATCTAACAATACGGACTGCTGTGTCTGTTCATTTCAGGATCAATATATTCTTTGTTTTCGCCAAACCAAGGAAAAAATAAATGATTGTATGATAAATGTTATGCATCAAACACAATGAAATTCCTCTGCCTTCTAACTTTATCTACTTAATATTCTTGGTTGCTAAAATATAGCATTTTTATCCATTGCTTAGCAAATGTAAGGAAAATCTGATTCCTATACATGTTATTCAGACACAGAATGAAGCTCCTTATGAGGCACAGGCATTATACCCAGGGTAGGCACTGCTTTACAGGAACAACACTGTTAAACACAGTCAAAGTTGTTAAACTGCATCAATTTAATATTGGTAGAAAAGAGTTACACAGTTACACATCTTCCCCTTATAAACTTGCCTAAATCTGTTCTTTCTTCATCAAGTATACCTAATTAAAACAAAAATTAAAAACCAGAATCAGATTTTTCAATACTAATGAATTTTCTCTTAAGAAAATAAGCCATGAAAAATAACATGACAAAACTTCAGTGTAAGACTTCTAAGATCTCTGAAACTGCCTCACAACCAAAAATCTTAGAAAGAAGCTAGGGTGGCTCTCAAACCACCTAAGTGTTTTATTCTTAATCAGGTTAGTTTAAAGCAACAGCCGCCTACGATACTCTACTGTTAACACTTTTTGAATGAACCCCTGCGTAAACTAAGACCATTATATTTAATTTAGTCCTTAGAATCCGAAATGTCCAATGATTCCAGTCTATAGTAAAATGCGCCACCCAAGCATGGAGCCTATACTTTCTAACATGATTGATACTAAGGACCCAGAATGTAACTAATTTAAGATCAGAAAGATAATAAAGGCAGAGTATACAAAACACGTTCTGCCACTCCACCCCCACACAATGTGGCCTTGTATAGACACCAGGGCTTTCAGCTTTCCAGGATTTGGCTTGTAAGTATTTACCTTTCCTAAGGTTGGTTTTCATCAGATGGCCCGAGTGTTTTAAAGGCACTCCCTGCATTTTTGCACCTGTACTCCCAAGCCTTCCTCTTCCTAGTGGGCTCCCGTTCTGCTCCAGGCGGGCAATCTTGGCTGGTGGACCCTTCGGATCACTCACATTGTTAGACATTTCTGAATGTTCTTTCCCCTGAGTTGCCTCGTTCAAATGATCCATACTCAGTCACTGTCTAAAGATCACCTGCCAGAATTTAAAAAGAAGACATGTTATAATTGGTTGGGGACCCATATGTATATACGTGTCCTATGTAAATGTTTTAGCTCTAGATCTCTCTCTCTACTAACATAATGTACTTGTAAAATGGCCTTTCTAGATATAATACAGATGTTACTATGTTTCTAGATAATAGCCCTACATTCTTATTCAAATTAACAGAATGATCTGTGGAAACTGTACCAATGCACATGAATAAAAAGGTAACTGGCCTATAAAAAAAAAAAAAAAAACTAAGTGAGGAAAAATGGGCTAACTTTTAGAATTATCAGAAGCATAGCTAAAAAGAAAATAGCAAATTGTATTTATGTAGTGCCAATTTTTAACAACTAGAAACTCATTACAAAAATACAGCAGAAACACTTTAATAAAGGATGGAAAGATTATCACAGTTCAAAATATTAGAAATCTAACGTATATGTCTATATTTTTACATGTTTTAATTCTTATTAAAAAAAAAACACATAAACCATCTCTAAAGAAAGTAACAAACATCTAACTGCTTTTTAAACTCCCCAATGGCATAAGTTAATGCCTAGAAAGTTTTCTACTATCAAAGTTTCAAGATTTATGTGACTTGTTAAAGACCTAGTCAAGTTTTGGGTCAAACACGTGATTGGATCAGTTTACCCCTAAGCAAACAGAAAGAAGTGAAAGGTTTTCAAATATCCAACGTACTGATGCATTAAACTCATGTGTTTTAGGGTTAATATTTAGGTGTCCATTAGTAACAGAGGGCTGTTAAAAATAAATATTTTTTAAAAAATTGAATATACTTCAAGATATGCACATTAGGCTGAAGTGTCAAGCTGAAGAAAAAAAAAAAAACCTTGATGATACTGGTAAAACAAAATATCCAGTATTCAGAAATAACCTCAGCATGGAATGCCGTTAACATCGTAATTAACTTCAAAACATTAACAGATAATTATTTTCAGTTATGTATTAGACATCAATTTTCACATCATTTATAGTAAAGTGATTAGACAATATCAAAGTCATTTTTAAAGTATAGTTTTAACTAGAATTGATAAGAACAGGTAGTAGAATTATTTTATGAATTTTCATGGTATTTGAAGTATTGAGCTCCTAAAACTAAGGGGTTCATATTTAGGAAAACCAGAGAAAATAATTACCATTTTTCCTAGCTGTCTAGTAATTTGACATAGCTTGTTTTTGTACTGAAGCTATTTAAATCTGGATTTGTTGAAAGCCAGTTTGTATTAGCATGGCTTTTCTGTAAACATTTTTTTCTTCTGTTTAACTATAGCCTACTTCTTACCACATAATCAAGAAAAGGGGGACAGCAATGTTAATCTAGAGGTTTAAAAGCAACCTTAAGAATGCCAATTGAAGAACTATAAAGTTTGGGAAACATTAATGGCTATTTATCTTTGTACTCCAGAGTGGCACACTGAGAACTAAAGGTTTACCGTTGATCGAGGTCCCATCTGTTTTTGGTTATGAGGTTCATTAACAATAAATGTGCCTTTTTAAACCACTTTTTATCAAGATTACTCTTTTACATTATACTAAACTGCAGTCTAAAGCCAAAATTAGAAAGCAATGATTATTAACTTATTCAAAACACTCTTTATGTTTCATGTGGATAATACAGAGCTGCTTTTTCTGAAATTGATTGCCTTATCCTAGAGCAGAAGATGAATTTTAAAACATATGCTTTGAAAAGAAAAAAATCCTTAGCCCTTGGGGCAATTTAAGAGGAAAAAAAGGGGAGGAGGTGTAGACAACAGCATCAAAGTTAATGCTACAAAACATATTAAGTAATCATGAGGCTTAACAACGCTATAAACTGTACAGCAAATGAAAGTGATATAATTTAGTTAATGTACTGACAATCAAAGTATCATATAGGTCATGCAAAACTGTCCTTTGAATACCCACCTATAAGCATCTATTAAACATTAGGTCATGCTGTAAAAAGCTTTACATTACAAACCAAAATTACATGTGCATAAAACACCTAATTTACTCATTTAAACTCCGTGCCCGGGCTAAAGTTCACCAAACCTCAGTTTGGAATTGAAAAGAGCAACCTCCAAGAGGCCTGCCAGGACTGACAGCAGCAAGAACTAACTATGGTCTCAACAGATGCCAGGCTGAAGAGTTTCTTTTGAGTTACACATGTTAAAACTCATTTTAGTGTAATGTCTGGTTGCCACACAGAAAGCAAGCTACTTTCTGAAAATCCCATTTCTCTGCCCATAAACTAATACCATATGATAATTACGGAATAAAACAGTGAACAGAAAAGCAACTACTTCCTTTAAAAAGAAAGAAAAGCACGAAATCCTAGTTTTTTAAGAACCGATTCTTTTGCAATGTGAGATTCTTTTCAATGAGTTCCTAGCTGGATCGCCTCTTTCGCCCCCACACAGCCCCATAATCACATTTTAAGATTGTGCCCTTATCCATTCCATATGGCCGGCACGATCCAGGCCAAGCTTTCACTGTGACCTTTTAAAGAGACAAAGAAGCAAAGTACTATCTAGAAACAGAAACACTGCAGTTTTACTGAGTGAAATTAGCAAAACCGACCTGAAACTCACCACTTCAAAACTTGACAGCATATAAATAACAAAAACAAAGGAGATTTCCTTTGCAGCCCGGGTTCTTGAAGAGAAGTTCAAGACTGATGTTTTCTATGTCCTTTTTTTTTAATTAAAAAAAAAAAAAAAGGCAGCAGACCTGAAGGCGACTTCCCCTGAAATTGTATTATTTTCCCTTCCCCTACCCCCGCCCCCCTAAGCGGGGGAAGGGAAGAAATAAACGTATAGAAGAGTAGCCATGAGAAAGGGGTTTAAGAAAAAAAAATCACAATTCGAAAACCAACATATATGGGTTTGTAAAATGTCTAACCTCAGAGAACAGGGTTTGCAATGGGGAGGAGGGGAGAGTGGGAAGCAGGGAGGAGGAAGAAGAGAAAATTGATCTGACAAGTGATTCGTTGGGGGGAAATCGTAAAAACAAAGCAAAACCCGTTATGAGCTGTACACTGTGGTGGTGCTGGGGAAACGAGGTGGTGACTGAGGATTCTCTTAAAAAAAAAAAAAATCACTGCGGACAAGGTCTCCAAAAAGGAAAAAAAAATGGTCCCTTCGCCTATCTCCCTCCCTCCTGCTCGCTCAGGTTCTTCGGTGTGAGGACAGAAAGTCTACTTCTGGCTGTCACTTGCAATATTATTCTCCAACAACCCCGAAGAACGCGCACTGGGAAGGCCACCTCGCCTCCCTCCCAATCACCCCCACCCCCTCCCCAACAATCGCGACTAATATTAACAAACCTTAAACTTTTCCCCACAGCCTCGCACCCCCAGCGAGGGCATCTAGCGGGGTACAGCGAGGGTGGGGGGCAGAGGGTCGCGAGCAGAGCCCCGGAAAGGCACTAAAATGCCACTTTTGATTCCGCCCTCGCTGACAACAGCCCCGAGGACCCTCTGCCTGCCCATGGACGCGGGGCTGTGAGCCTCTGGGGTCCCAGCAAGTGAGGAGAGAGGAGGTTCGGGGGGAGGGGGAGGAGGACGATCCGAAGGCACCCCCAGCCACCTCCACCGCCTCGGCAGCGACGAACTCCCCGCCCCCTCCCCCCAAAAAGTCGCCGAGCTCTCACTAGTCCAGAGTCCGGGGTAAACAACGAGCCCCACAATGGCACTAGGACTTGGGGGGAAAAGAAACCCAGGAACCCCGACAAAACTGATCAGGAGTTTCCCGAAAGGAAAGAGGGGGGCGGGCAGCGTCCTCTGGAGTCGCCTCGGCTCGCGGCTGGGCCCCCGGGCAGGCTGGAGGGCGGCCGCGGCGCTTGTTGTTGTGGCGAGGCCGGGTGTTGCTGGGTGGCACAGGGAGAGGTGTGTGTGTGCGCGTTTGTGTGTGTGCGTGCGTGTGAGCGCGAGTCCCCGGACGGGGCTGCGGCCGCCTCGCTCTCTCCCTCCTCGCTCGCTCGCGCCCTCGCCGCCGGCTCTGCCCCCATTAAACGAGCAGTGGACTCCTCCCGGCCGCTGTCGCCGCCGCCGCCGTGCCCCGCTCGGCTCCGCGCGTCCGCCCGGGCTGCAGCCCTCTCCGCCGCTGCTCCTGCTGCTGCTGCCGCCGCCGCCGCCGCTGCCGCTGTGGGTGCCTCTTCTTCCTCCTCCTCATTTTAATACAGAGTCACCCCGCTCGCAGCCCCAGCCCCGAGCACGCAGCCTCCTCCCGGCCGCCCGCCGCCGCCCGGAGCCTTCCCCAGCGGGGCCGGCTCCTCCGCCGCGTCCGGGGAGCGGGAGCGAGCGAGAAAGTGGCGGCGGCGGCGGAGGAGGGGGGAGGAGAGGAGGAAGGGGGTGCGGAGCCGAGGAGGAAGGCGGCGTGGGGGGGCAGGGTGCAAGGAGCGGGCGGAAAAGGGATGGGGATTAAAACCCGGGCTGGAGGGCCGGGATTGGGGGAGGGGGCGGGGGCGGCGAGTTAAAAAGCCGAAAGACAAGTAACTAGTGAATGAGTGAGGGAAGAGGGGGAGCGCACGGTTTCCGGCCCCGGGCGCGCAAGAATTTGTAATGAGCTTGATTAGAGTGAGGCGGCCCGACATTTATTACACACAATACCCAGAATAACAGGGCGCCGCGCGAGGGCTAGCGCCGGCCGCCGCCAGACGCGCCAGGGAGGGCGCGGGGGGAGGAGGAGAGGGGGCTTCCCTGGCAGCGGCCGCCGGAGCAGGGAGGGGAGCGCGCGGGGCGCGGGCGGCAGGGGCAGGTGTGCGAGTGGGAGCGGGGCGGGAGGAGGGGCAGGACGGGCTCGGGGGGCGGGGGGAAGGAAGACGACGGGGAGGAGGGGGCGAGGGCCAGGGGAGAAAACTAACCAGCCACCCACACGCCACGAAAGCCACAAAAAGAAGTACGCCCGGAGCGTCGCGGAGGGACAGGCGAGGCGGGGGGACGGGGGGACGCACCGGGCCCACGGGATAGGGGCGCGGGGACGCAGGTGACAGGCGCTGAGGACCGAGGTAGGGACACTTCAGGAAGTGGCTGGAGGGGTACACGCGGAAGGCGGATCTCTCCGGAGAAGCGCGGAGGGTGCAGAAACATTTGTAGAGCAATAAAGGCCAGGAGCCTCGACAGGCTCTCCGAGTGTTTATCCTCTAAGGAGGGTAGTCCTTAAACTATGAAGAGCTAACGTTAGAAAGAACTAAGAGCTTTCTGTACTAGTCAGACGTTGGTTCAAATCGCCCTCACTTCTGAGCCATAGAATACTTTAGAAGAAGAAATACGTGGCCGAGTTAAACAAAATTTGGGTCACTTGAAAGAGACCTGACTTGTTATTATAAAGGAGAAGATGCCATCATTCTTCACAGAATTTACCCTGGGCAAAAGAGGAAAGTTTGGATTGGTAAATACATATGTTGTAGCAGTAAACACTTATGCTGCAATCTGGGGTAGGTTACCCAGTTAGATAAATAAATGGTCATTACTACGTAAGTACGATCCTCTTATTTAGACAATCTATTAAATACAGTTCATGTAAAATAAAGAATATTACGATCTCACCCAAAGTAGAAATGCATCATTTATCGCTTAGGTATTAGTACTACCATTTTAGCACCCTGAAAGCAGTTTATCATTAAATAAGAATTATTTTTCAGAGTGTGCTGGTAGGGAAAAGAGAAAAATCAGTCAGATAAACATTTTGTTACACATAAAAAAGCAACAAGTTAGCACAAGTACTGAGATAAGAGGGAAATATGCAAATTAATCTGTAAAGCCACCAATACACTCTTAGGCACACCGTTTACAGTACATCTAAAGAAAAGCAAAAAGGTAAAGCAGAAAAGTGTAGGAAATCATGGCCTCCTGGGGGAGGGTAAGTTAAGGAGAAAAACAATGAAAATATATTACTCTAATGGCACCCCAGTTTCACCCTCAAACCAGAAAGGTTACTCAAAATTTGGGAAGGCAACCATGAATCTTGGCTCACAAACCCAAGCCTCGAGCATAAGAATGAACATGTGATAGCAGACAACAAAGCATCAAAAATAGGAAAAGAAATTTAAGGCAAATTTTTAGTAAAAAGATCAAATGATAGTAAATTTTTAAAAGTTAAAATATAAAGGAAGATACATTAGCTCGAGTATAAGAAACAGAAATATGGTAGGGTAAATGTGACATTTCCAATATGGATACTTTAACAGTTGCTTCAAACTAGTAATGCCTGACATGTTTCCCTGAAACATGCCTTCTTTTCAGTAGGGACTGTGCACTCTAGTATGGTGTGGTACAAATTTACAAACAATAGCATCATTTCAAAATAAAAATTGTAGTGATCCACGCACAAAAAAATATAAGTTAGCCAGGGAATGTCACCTCAAGCTGAGTATTTTTTATGAAAGAAAAGAAAGCTGTTGGGCAAAACAAAATTTAAGAGAAAACACCACTAAACAAAGATCACTGGAAATATCAATATTAAGATAGGCTGAAATAAAATATTGTAAATATGCTCATTCCATCATTTTACAGAAATAAAAAAGACAAAATGCCATCTGACTGCCTTACCCTTCTAATGACCTGGTCAATGCTAATATAATATGGGAATTAATATAGCAACCCTTAAATTTGAATTGCACCTTTTATCTAGGAGTCACAAATCTGTTCATAAACACAAAACATGAAAGTATGTAATAAGGACTGACATGGCTTTGGAAAATGATAAATAGAATAAATGAGCATAAAGGCTTCTAATAATGACTATATTATAATGAATAACAATATAGCACAATCATGAATCTATTAATTACATATAAACTTTCCCTCAGCACATTTTTTTATTCCAAAACTACATTATAGGAAATAAGTAAAATGGCACATAAATGTTTATGTACTAGTGGTATATGTCATTGATGACATTAATTACTACATATTAACTACCCCTTTAGAATATTTCATTATAAACCACTGAGTATTG
This sequence comes from Cacajao melanocephalus, assembly GCA_963573385.1. NCBI lineage: Eukaryota > Metazoa > Chordata > Mammalia > Primates > Pitheciidae > Cacajao > Cacajao melanocephalus. The sequence goes on from CAUYLG010043984.1 coordinate 119,782, forward strand.
GCCAGCGTAAAGCCTGATAAAAAATAAAGAACAAAAAAAGAAAGAAATTTGTCTTAGTCTGTTTTCTGTTGCTTATAACGGAATACCTGAAATTGGGTAATTTATAAATAAAAGGAATTTATTTCTTACACTGCGAAGGCTGAGAAATTCCAGTTGGAGGGGCCTCATCTAATGAGGGCCTTCTTCCTAGTGGAAGCTCTCTGCAGAGTCCCGTGGTGGCACTGGACATTACATGGCAAGGGGCCTCGTATGCTAGCTCAGGGCTCTCTTCCTTTTCTTACAAAGCCACCAATCCCACTCCCATGATAACCCATTAATCCATTAACCCATTAATCCACAAATGGATTAATCCATTCACAAGAGCAAAGCCCACATGACCCAAACACCTCTTAAAGGCCCCACCTCTCAATATTGCCACATTGGGGATTAAACTTCAACATGAGTTTTGGAGAGGACAACTATTCAAACCATAGCAATTATTAAGAAAATATCACCTTCCTAGGCATATGTGAACATAAACTATCACGGTGGGAGGAAAAAAACATCAACACAGATATCTTATATTTAGCAATAATGATGCAAGCAAGTATTGAAAAAAAGTTAAAATAAACTTTATAAATCTGGCCATCAAAATAGAAAACCTCAGGAACATAAAATATTGCAATTCAAATACACGAACTATTTAACATGTGGATGTACATTTAAAACAGAGTGCATCAATTTTCTATCACATGCGAAGGCATTATCCTGGCTACACACAAAATTTTAAAAAACTTAATGAAAGGACTACTGCATGTTTCAGATGGCAATGTATTAAGATAAATATGCAGGCAGATATCCGAACGCATTAAAACACATTCAGAGTTCTGAATAGCACATACATTTGTAATAAACAGAGAAAGCATTTAGAATTCGAATGCTTTTAAGATATAGCAACTCCGCCAGTGACTGTGTAAGCAAAGCAATGCTTACCACCATAACACTTTCTAAGGACATGGTTTTTTTTTCATCTTTTTAAATTCAAATACAGTTGGCTATCTCTACACTTTTAAAGCAGCACAATTTATGTAGCATATTGCTCTTTTTGTCGTGTCAACTCTTTGTTTTTTGGCTTTAGCTGCAGGTGGTGTTTTCCATATATGAATTTCTGGGAATATGGTCTATGTTGGCCATATAAGGATGTGTATCTGAGCCATATGTTTTGCTGTCATGTGTCTCATTTTGTCTGTCTGGGATGTCAGGACCGATTTCCACATCGTTTCCTGAAAGGACCAAATACCAATTTGAAAGAGCAGGAAGGAAAAAACTGGGGCTGCAGCCCAAACAGCTTTGTCAAAATATATATTAGAGAAGAAATGCAATATCCTGTAAATATTACACCCTTCTTCTCACATATTATCTGTGACCGACATCATTACAACTGCATACAGTTTGGGAAAGAATCTACTTGTTCAAGTTCAGAAGTTTGCAGTATGTGTGTGCACACAGCTTAATCAGATTAAGATCCTGCGTCTTAAACAGATCCCACTTCTTTGGAGGTCATGGCATGGCACATGCTAGCTGCCCTACTCTGAGAGCTGTGGGTCCTGCAGCCAACCTGACCCAGCCTTGAACTTGGGGAAAGGAAGCTGCCTTATGCTTTTCTTGTCTAGTTAATAATTAGAACTCTGATTAAACTCTCTAATTATGCAAGAAGTTTTGGCCCCCATTATATACCCTCACAGCAGCTTGTCTCTCTCCTTTTGAAATAGTCATCACAGACTTAATCAATTAACAATTTGGGTAATTGCTGGTTTAATAAATGTCTCCTTACTAGACTGTAAGCCCTATGAGAGCAGAGACTGGATGTCTTGCTCACTGCCCTATTACTAGGAATTTACACAAGTGTCCTTGTAATATTTATAAATGAATAAATGGGAACAAAAAGCTCACAGTGTCACTTGCAACCAATTTCCACTACTCACTGCATTGACAATTTTTTTAGACAGATTGTAGGAAGAGGGAACATTGGAGAAGGTGACTGTATAATTTAAATTTGAATTAAAATTAAATTTATCATTTAATTCCAAAATTCATATTTCAGGTGCTCAATAGCCCCATGTGGCTAATACTATCATAGTGGACAGTGCAGATTATAGATCACTTCCGCACTGCAGAAAGTTCTACTGGACAGTGCTTACCTAGAGAACTCCTTTAAAAGACAACTAACGGAATGCAAGACCTGGCCAGGAGGAGTCTTAGAGGTGCTAAATGGCTTTCAGACATTCCAGTGACATCTGAATCAAGGTAATTTTCCATTTTGGAATTAGCTTGTAGATTTGTAAAGTTACATGGAATGAGACTTGCATACTGCTAAATACAAATTTGAGAACTTCTAGACATATCTGTACTTGAAAGCGTTCTGTAATACCTTTTAAATAATGTGTTTAGTCCAAAAGCTGCTTTCCGTGAACATTTAAATATCTCATAGGTGAAGTTAAAAACCACAGTCATTCCCACCCTTACCCCTGTTCCCACATTATGTAAGCGTAGCTGCCCTTAGAAATGGCTCTTTTGGAAGCATTAATGTAGATACCTACTCAAACTGGGAGGGCATCCAGATAACAAATAATGATGCACTGCAGAGAATAATGGCAAAAAGCTTCAAAATGTTGCAGGTGAGTTAAAGGAGTGATGATAATGAACTCTAAATATAGGGTTTGAGGATTTTTTTTTGTTTTCTTCCCCTAAGAAGTTGGACTTCAGTTACAGCTAGACTGATAGCGATCAAAAGTTGTTTCCTAATTACTTGGGGTATGTGTAAATACAGAGATGTAATTTATGATATAGTTTTAATAGACAAAGGTCATTATAGTTGAGGGGGAAAAAACCCAATGTTTATGTTTGTTTGCGGAGATCTGGAGAGGGAAAGTGAACAGCCATTGTAGCTGGCTTCTGGAAATCAACAGGATATCTGGGCCTTTTACTTAGAAATAACACTGTCTTATTGGGAAATTTATTGGAAAAAAAATTTTTAGCTACCTTTCCTTCCATGGATGTCAGTATGGATCACTTATCTGACAAGGCACAATGGTAATAATTCCATCAAAATTGGTACCTTTATCTAGACCCAGATCAAAATTGAGTAAGAAGAAAGAAGGATTCTTGAAATTGCCCCAGAGTCCACAAGGATGCCTCATATTTTTCCTATAGCTTGTGGAGTGTCCTTCCTGACCCTTCTCACTTCAGAACCCCCCTTCTGCCATCTCCTTTAATGTGCAGCTTGATTTCTCCTCTTCAGTCAGAAGCCTTCTCCAGCTGTTATTTCCTTCTCCATGCTCCATCACACTGCCAGTCCTGAATGCAATGTGGCATTTCATATCGATATGTCTGCCTCTCCACACTGCAGGATTCTAAGCATCTTGAAGGTTTACTTATGTATATATTTCTGGAGTCTCTTTGACAATCTTAGGAAGTAAAACAAGGAACTGAGATCACAATCCAGATGTCGGGGCTGAACCCCACTGCAATTAAATCGGGTGGGGGGTGAGGAAAAGATATTCAGTTTTTTAAAAGCTCTCAAGGTGATTCTGATGTACACCCAGGTTTGCCATCTACCAGGTTAGGTGATGTTTTAGAGATAGAGCATTAAATATGCCTGCCAGGACATCTCTGAGGTGGTTTATAACCCACTGCTGGAGTTACTTGGAAAAGCTAAAGCTGTTGTAGGAACCAGCAGTTGTCCAGAATTTAAGAAATGTATGTGTGGGCAAGCAACTTGTTCCAAATTTCTAAAAAGGCAATAAAAGTGGGGGCCGGAAGCTATTGGATCATTGATTTGGCAAATAAATACATGCTATTTGAGGAACCATAATAAACTAGCATTTGGGCACTTGCTTGAGATTTACTGGGGTGCCAGAAAACCTGTGCAGGTATGTGATTTATCATCATAGACATAAGCGACTAACCACAAAATTATACATGGAAGTACAGTTCTCAAACCAGTCTATTATTTACTGGAGCCAGAACCATCCAAGTTTCCGCTAATTTTTTCAATATAGCATGATTTTTCTCCCAGACAACTGTTCAACCTTGAGTGGGCTTCTCTTTGAAGGGCTGAAAACTGTTCAACTTATTTCCAGACTGTCACTGTGCTTGAACAGAACCAAAGTATTTAGGTTGTCCATGTCAAGGAGCCAACTGCAAAGCATCCTAGACCTAGCTGCTGTGCCTTTAATATTCTCAGAAAGCTCAAGGTAAAATCCTCCAATTTTTAATTCCAGTGAAATAAAACAGCAACTGTTCCCAATCAACTTTTAAACAAGATGTACATATCAACCAAATTTCCTTAGTTGATGTGAATATTATTTTCAAATCTTTCCTGGCTTAATTGGAAAGAGAAAGGATTTGAGGTTACAATGGTCCTGAATTCTTGTCCAGGTCATTTTTGTGGCAATATCAGCCAAAGGCAATATCTGATATTGTACTGCTATGCCCATCACCATAAGGCACTGAACGAGGTATTGTCCATTGGGACACAAAGCCACCATCAGAAACAAATGCTTCACACCTGGACAATAATTAAAGACTACTATAACACTTGAAATTTGTTGCAGTGAAGGAGAAATTTTGTTCAAAACTAGAGTACATTGTATTTGGGCTGATGGAAAAGAGTTGGAAACAAACTGTGGTGATGGTTGCACAACAGTGTGAATGTAATTAATGTCACTAAATTGTACACTTAGAAACTGTCAAAATGGCATATTTTGTTAGATATATTTCACCACATAAACACTTTCAAAAACAAAAACACAAAAGCAAAATGATCTTTCATGTATGCCTAACATTGGCAGATATCATGAAAATATCATGCCAAGCCTCAGAGAAACAATGAACTACATCACACTGAACAATCCCATCCCCACCCCCAATCTTACATTGCTTTGTCCTTACCTGCTAACAGTCCAGTCCAGTCTATGCTTCATAATTAATGTGATGATTACCTGACCCAAGGATAATTAACATGGATTGGTAATTAGAGACCAAGATCCCACCCACTTTGAGGGTCCTTCAATGTAAGAAAACAGTCCTTTTTTAAGGTTTTATTGAATGCAGTATCTTAGCGAAAAGAAGAGAAAGAAGCATAGACAAAAAAATAAAAAAACAAAAAAACAAATAAGAGTTCCTTAAGTCCAAAAAATTCTTTTGGAATGTTTTTCAAAACAGTAAAAATTGACTATATTCATAAAATAGATTTTCTCAAACAGTACTTTTGAGTGTCACACCCATATATGCAGCATAGCTGCAATTGTAACAATTGTATAAAGTACTAATTTGCAAGTTGTCTACATCTAAAGACTTTAGATTCTACTTTTCTAATAAGAGAAAATAATTTTGTTAAATAAACAAAAGGCTTTCAAATGTAATAGGGCCAGTTACTTTTTTAGTGACAGTAATAAGGATGAAAGTCTTTCTACATATAATAATTTGAAATATCATCTTTTCCTATAGTGTTCCATATTCGGTTTTTATATCATCTTATTCCTACTGATTTTATATTACGAACTTTTGTATTAATGGTGGAGTTTTTAATTATTTGGAAATTCATGTAAAAATCACTTTATTGAAGTTCGTATCTATGAATATTTTTTCTTATGTGCAGAATTAAGGAATACTAATACAGTGAAGCCAACTTAAAAAGATATATTTATTATGTGTAAAAGCATTAAATAAAATACTAAAACACAGCTTCACAATATAGCTATAAAGCATACCCATTTACCTATCTTGTAGGTGCCTTTTTGTTTATTAATGTGTTCATCTAAAAATTTATTAGATAACTAGCATAGACTATACATGGACATTTCAAGCCAACGTGAAGCAAAAAGTTGATAAATAATGCCACAGTAGAACTTTTAAAAAATAACTAGAGAGCCTTGAGGCTGTTTTTTAATCATTTATTTTTATTTATTTTGCAAAGACTTTTCATTTGTGTTTTTTAATACGTAAATACACTTGGGAGAGAAACAAACAGCACATTTATGAAACATTTTGATGGGAACTAGCTTGTAACTGTTTTGAGACTAGACTGCTTTAAAGGTCAATATCTACTATTCACCTATTATTTCTACAGTTGAAGAAACACTACATATTCACATGATATTTAATAAAAATTAAACCTCTTATCTCTTCTTTGAGGCAACAAGGCTCTCAAAAATAACTTTTTAGTTCGCTGTGCACAAAGGGGTTTTGTCACTGAAAATTTACAACACCGCAACCAAGTGTAAATGTATCTTCGAGGCTGGCATATGCCGCAGTTTAGGATGTAAAACCAAATCTTATGGCATTCTCAATAGACTTGAGAAAACCAATTGTTTGGCCAACATCCAAGTATGAATAAGTACATAGATAATACACATATAGCATAGCATGTTATATGTACACAGATATTTGCATGTCATGCAAGAGAGTACTGTACAATTTAAAACTAGTCTATTAGCATAACATGTTATATGTACACAGATAATATTTGCATGTCATGCAAGAGAGTACTGCACAATTTAAAACTAGTCTACCACAGTTCATCAGAAAGCCTTTAAAACTCAGAGTTAGTATAATACTCCTACTATCAAGCAACTCCTACAAAAAGGAGCATAAATGGCATAGTGGGAAAAGTAGTGGAGAAAAGATAGAGAAACTAGATTTGGATATTGCTTCTTACTCTACTCACTAGCTGAGTGATCCTTCATTAGTTAAGCAGGATCAGGTTCCATAGCTATAAAATGAATGCATAGAGTCTGATAATCTTTAAGACCACATGAAAAATTCTCTTTCTTTAATTTAAAAAAAATTAAGTTCACTTGAAAGAGAAAATAAAAATATAAGAAAATTTCTCACATGCTACGTTAGATGTTTATCTATATATAAGAGACAGGTGTCAAACAAACAAATAAAAAAAAAATAACCGCTAAGGCAAAGAGAAACTTTAACTCACCAGATTCCATCTGTTACATTTGAATTCATGCATAATTGATTATCCATGACTGGTAAATTCTTTTCTCACTAGCCGACCACAATTTTCTAAATGTTGTGTATTAAATCACTACTAAAGTAGACTGCATTTCAGAAGCGGCATGGGGCAGAATAAGAATATTTTAAATGAAAAATTACATGCCGGTTAGTAATAATACAGCTGACCTATGTTTAAAGGAGAGAAATTTTAATCATGTGCATATTAAATATTAATAACCTATTCTGTTATTGTTATAATAAGGTTAAGTAGGCTTCTCCATGCTTAAAGAAAGAGGGAGAAGTAGGAATACATAATGGTGCAAAAAGATACAGAGACAGGAGACAGACATAAGGAAAATGTGTCAACAATAAACAAGAGGAAATGAGAAAGTAGGAAAAGATGAAGGTGGAAACTAATCTCTATGTGTCATTATGACTGCCAGAGTACTGGCAAAGAAGCAGCATCCTTTTATTTCAATTTTAATCATTTCTGAATTTTAATACCCGGCTCCTTTTGTAATTCTCCTGGCATTCCCCATATGCCTCCATCCCAGCCAAAACACCAGTGTAAATTAAATGGCAGGCAACCACACCACTGATGTAGCCTCCCCAAAGAACTTACCAGGTGACCAAAAGCAAAAAAGGTATGTCTACCTTATGTCCCTGAGGACCTCTAGTCAATTAACTGGCTGAATGTTTTCTACTTTCTTTAATTTTGAAAAGCAGGACAGTAGTTAGGTAATCTACAGATAAAGAATCATTAAAAAAAATAAAGCAAGCCAGTAGTAATACAATAATCAGTGACCATCAGGGCCTGGAAAAATGAGTTTGCTCTCATTGGCACTAAGGAGCATCACATGATTATTTAATTACAGCTCTAATTTTTGTCTCGTGGATGGCAACATATCAACAATTAATAGGGCAAATAGAGGAGACTGTGTTTTTAAAGAGACAGAATGTGCATGATAATGTAATAGGTCACACAGCAGTGTACCACTTAAGAAATTCTGTCTTTTTTGTAACTAAATAGGACTGTCTTACAAACAGCCCCACTCATATTTTAAAATGAAAATAAATTTTAAAAGGAAGTATTTTTTTCAGATAACTTTCATAGAATGGCTAGAACTTTTCAGAATGTTTAGGATGCAGCTAACGCAACCCTACTGCAATTTCAGAACTAGTTTTAAGGAATGGAGTAAAATATTCATTAATATAAACACCCCAAATCTTAGAATATTTTTTCAACAATGTATTTAAGCTGCAATGAAAAATATCTTTTTATGCAATAATTACAATCAGTATTTATTCAATGGGACCGTGAAAAAAAATCGTTATTGTAGGAAAGAACAGATAGAGGTCAATCAGCCTTGAGCCACTCGTCCATAGTATTTTTGGCTCTGGAATAAAAGAAAGATGGCTAGTTGGTGGCTAAATTGCAAGGAACTCAGAGGAGTGCTCTGTTTGACTCCAGTATTGTTTATTATCACAATCAAACAACAAGGAATGAAGCTGAGCAGGGATACTTAACCTAATACTGAAGGTCAGACAATGAGGCTAGAACAGAGACCCTGATGCTACCATATAAAAAAAAAAAAAATCCAATTATCCAGAAAATGAAACATATGCAGATTAAGTGTTCAGATAACCCCAGTAAAGACAGAATATTAGAAAGAAAAGTCTCTTCGCCAATAAATCTTTATCAGCACAAGCTACATTTTATATTTTATTAATTTTTCAATTTTTAATGAGTGCTCAGTATGTACAAGTCACAGAATGCTATGAACCTTGTTTTATATAACACAGACATACCTTATTACTTACTTTATTTGTAGTTTAATATCTTATAGAAATATATAGTAGCATCTACAACCTTCAGAAAGTAGAAATACTAGTGCATTTTTAAGAGACATATTACGAGGTTAGAAAATCTACACATTCAGATCAACCAAGATAATTCAAATAGTTAACCACTTTGATAGAATTGTCTAAGTAAGGCTAAGTCTATGTTTAAGTCCCTCTAGTTTCAGTCACCCATTGTTTTGCCATGCCAGAAGCCATAGTGAAAATCCAGGTTTGAGATTTAGACAATGAAATAATCTTAGAACTACCTCTGTGATTAACTGCTGAAATGTATTTAAAATATTAGGTTATATAGAGTTGTAGAGTAATCACAATTTGGCTAAAGAAAAAGTGACTAAAATTATTCCACAAAAAGAAGTATTAAGAGGTGCAAAATCAATTCAATAAGCTTTTAATGGATTATGTTGGCCAAAGTCATCAAAAAAAAAACAAGAAAACATGGGTATCTCAAAATATAATTTTGAAAGACTAAAACCACTGAGGGGCAATAATTTCTAATGACACTGGCAAAAACTATCAAGTCAACACTATAGAAAGAAAAAAAAGAAAAATTTTATAACCAATGAAAAGTTTTAAAATTAAGTTGCTTTAGTAGAAAACATTTGATGATTCTGAACCAAAACTCTGACTCCATACATTCTAAAAGAATTTTTTTAAAGAGTCAAGCAAGCAGCCACTTGTATGTAAGAGTATACATCATTCTTTTTTAACGTGATTGTTAATATATAGTTAACATGTCTCAGAAAAGGCTGTAATTAACTGTCTACTGCTCTAATAACACTAATAAGCATAAAGTATTATTAAAATACAGTGATTCTATACAAACTGTCATTGTTAAACTTTTAAGATAATGTTCTAAATTGTTTCTGAGTCCTCTTAAACCACCCAAAGAGAAACGCAACTCTAAGAAATTTTTTAAAGCATAGTTATTAAAATATTGTTTTTTCCTCCCACAGTCTGGAGATAACTGTCTACCATTAAACAGTACATCTAAGTATCATTTCAGTTGGTGAAAATACAATGGGAAGCATTTGGATTATTTTATAAATTCTATAGGTTTTTAAAAAAATTAAAACTGTATGCATTTTAATTTAGTACTTCATTCATTGATAAAATATTTTCTGGGGGAAAGAAAGGCTTGCTGTGTCAAGAATCACATAGCCCTGTTGTTAATCCCCGATGATTTCCATTGTCTGCTTCACTGGAACAGGAAAACTCAATTGCATTCAATATCAAACAGCTAATTATGGATATGCTATATTCAAGACTATCTCCATTTCAAAGATATCTGCATACACTAGGTTCTATTTTATTTATAATAATTATTACAATAAAATATTTATAACATAAAATCTCTTTTGCCTTAAAGTCCTTAACATTATAAACATTAAAAGGCCAAACTGTCATTTACATGCACTTAATGGCATATCAGGAACCACTGAATAAGACTATAGAGGAATCTCTAGCAATCAACTCTACTACATTCCTAGCTTCCAGGAAAATTGCATCTAAAGAATGTCCCCTCACACAGATTACTGACTACCTTTTCTTTAAACATTTCAAGAAGTTTTAATAATTCTACCTGGGAACTTGCTACTATATTTCACCACCCAAAAAAGAATGCCCATTAAGGAATTTTTCTTAGTATCTGGTCCCAAATTTTCTAGAGCTGAGAAAAAGCAACATCCCAACAAAAAGACCTCCCCCGAAACACTCAATGCCTATCTGTCACTGTGGCTGGAACCCTGATTCTCCATATATCACATTATAGGAACTTTTCTGGCACTTACCCTCCAAATAATCAGAAGCTGTTCTCTGAATCTAGCCCTACAGGAGATGTCTGAAAAAGTAGTCTTTGATGAAGTGACAATGATGAAGTTCTCGCTGGCACTGCTAGCAAGGCAGAAACATCCCCAAATGAGGTGGTTACCAGTTGCCTCTGAAGCAGCTGGACCATTACTGCAGTTCTGAGGGTGCGTCACAAATCAGGTCATAGCTCTGTGTAGAGTCCACCCACTTCACCCAGTATAACGCCCTCTACTTCCTGCACACCTGTGGGGGAAGGGGTGCAGAGGAGGGGGGCCAGCTCAAGTCCACAGACATACTAGTAAAGGCACAACCAGGTGCAGCTTGACATCTGCTTCTTCTGCAAGCATTTCAGTCTCATCTGGGGGCCCCTACCCCTAGGTATTCAAAAATGTGTGCAACAATAAGCAGGCTCTAAAATGAGTGATGAGTGTAATAAAATATTGCACAGTTAAATGTTTTATCCAGCAAAATCTTTCCTCCACTGGAAACTGAACCAACTCTTAATTTTTGATTACAAGCCACTTCTCTACCAAATGTCAAATAACTGGACTGAATAAATTTCAGCAGAAACCAGGGACATAAATCCTGAGGTACCAGTTAACTAATTTTCATCTCTTGTAACTAAACTAGATCACCGCATAAACTGAATTACATCCTTGAAAGTCCATTGAAAGAGGTGATTAGAATTTTGATTATGAACTTTACACTGCAACAACTGTAGAAGTGATAAAGAATAACTTGAAAGCATAAAAAAAATAGGCCAATATGTTGGAGAAATTCTACACTACTAAATCTCACCCTGAGTATATATACACACAATCTGTATCTATTTACTCTGAAATGAAATATCTAATCTTAAAAAAGACTTCAAAAAAACAAACAGCAAAAGGTACCATTGGCATAAGTTCAAAAGTATGAAATAATGTGTGTTAATGTGTTGATCATACTCTATGAAGCCATCAAGTTTAAATAGACTTACCATTGAGAACAGCAGTTAGGAATGACATATAAATTACTATAGTAGACACTTTTTCTTCAGTATAGTGAAGGAGAAGAACGTTGTATAACAGATTTGATTTATATGTTGTATTAAGACCATATTCTACCCTGATGTCAGCGGAATATGTGATTAGGTATTGATAACTGTGTATAGGCAGTTAAGTGCAACCGATTCTTAGATAATTTAAGTGAAAATAAGCATTTTCTCAAGTTAATTCTGGAGTTTTGAAATTCAACTTTAACAGTATTTTGATGTTTCAAAGGGATCTTGAAAGAGAAATGATTTTTAACTTAAAACAACAAATACATTTAGTATTATAACAAAGTAGAAATTTTAAGGATCGTAGATTAACAAGAAGTCAAATAAAGGAGGTAAGAATATTTTCAGAGAAAAGCTCAGAGGGTCAATCAATAAATCAATCGGTGAGCCCCACTTTTATTCATATTTTCAGAACTCCATGAAAAACTCAAACATTCCACATAAGACTTGGAAGAGAAGACACTCTATTGAAGTTATTATCTGAGGAATCAAATAGTTTAATCTTTTTGGAACTTTGTAGAAAGTTAATTTAGCAAAACATATTTGAATGTGTTTGAACATATTTATCCTGAGGTTGCTTTAAGATGACTATTTTAAGTGGCATGCAGATTCTTTTGGGGTTTTGATGTTATAGTTGAGGTATGCAAAGTAAAGGTACATAACATTTCTTTCAACTGGTTCTCACACGACAGAAATGAGAAGATGAAATTACTTGTCTCTAAAGTTTTGCCATAGAGAAATGATATGAAAAACTCCTCTCGACCCCTATCCCCAACCAGGAAGAGTCTGAAGCCCTAGATTACAGCACAGGTAGATATTAAAATGGAGACAGAGCCGTTATTTAGTGGTGACAGGAATATAAATACGTGCACTAACCTATAAACTGGTATTTACTTCAGGAAGGTAAGTAATATTTTTCCTCTGATTGCAGCGCTGTCAGTTTAATGCAGCGTAAATAAACAGTAGGTGCCTGCTAGCTCGAAGTAGGAAGTGTTCATTCCACACGAGGAACAGATTACTGAAGCCTGATGCTCATCATGCTGAAACATAACTTTCATTTTACCAGAAAATATACCCTACTGTGGATGATTTTTCGTGCCTGATCTATTAATTAACTTAACTCTGTTCTGTCAAAATGTAAACCAATTTGTAAAAATCATCCCAGAGTTTTGGAGTTTGAAAACCAAATCAATTTGAAAAGCAAGAGTAATGACTGTTCTGTAATCTGATCACAAAATGCTAAAAATGAATGCTTAATATAATAAGCACAAACCAAACAAAACTGAAAAAGACAAAAAACATTTTGAAATATCATAGAACTTAATAATCTGAGTTATCTGATTTACTGAAGACATTCCTCATTTGTTAATTAAGGCACCTGGCACCTTTAATATTTTGCAGCCTTGTGCCACTTTGGTCTTTTCAATATGTATGCTCATTCTTCACTCTGAAATATCTAAAGGCAAACCATTCATAAAAATCAAACCACATTCCTTAACTCTAATAGAAATACTGCTGAACTCTCCTGAGAGAAGCAGCAAGTTTAAAGATCAAATGATGATGCCCTTCCTAACAGCATTCATGTAAATGTGTTTTTTCTATTTTATGTAAGCCATAAAGCTATGACAGTATATAGCAACTAATTTTCTTTTTATATATGAGTACTGAGCAAAATATTTCATGGCATCATTTAGAATAAGAAAGCATCTAAAAAATGTAAAAGGCAATTTGGGGAGGTTTCTATTTATAACATGAACAAAATTCTGATAATCAATATATTGTAAAGGAAAAGAGATTTAAAAACATTTTTGCATTCAACTACATCGTGCCTAGAAATAGTCTGAAGATTGCTTTAGTCATATGCATTTATTGTATATACTTCATCAATTCCAAGTACTAATATATTAATTACAGTAATCCAAGACAACATGTATGGAAGAAACGATGTGTGTAAAGGGCGTATCTATATATAGCCCTTTTGGAAATTTACAGAGCAGATGAAAACCCACTAGAGTGCTTTATAGAGTCCCTGCTGTATATCCATGTTGTGTTTAGCGTAATAGTGTTTGTAACCAAAATATTTTTACAATAATGAGGAACAGGTGCCTGTCACCTGACCTTTTAGGCCTAATTTACAATCCACAACCTGTCACATGAAAAAGAACTAAAAATTCTCCTCCAGATACTTCAGTCTTTACTAAGCTAATGTAGTATTTCTTTACCATCACTCAGCATATCATGTCTTATTCAATCACAGGTTCATATAGCTGGCAACAGATTTCTTTGCAGAAATAAACCAATATTCATTTTGTTGTCATTCTTATTTAAGATGCTGGGAGACAAAAGAACTACTTTTGTAGATTATCAACTGAAGAATATATTAATTTCTTACAAAACTGAACAAAAAGCATTCCTTTTGAATACTTTTACATACAAAGAACTATTATTTATTACATATTTCAGCTTGTGGGAAAGTGAGGAATGCATTGATTCTGGAAATAACTATTCAGACTTTTGGAAGTCCTTTAGGTCTTCTTTCTCTATCTTTTTTCTCCCCCCAATCTTGCCCCCCCACCAAATTTTAAGGAGCTAGTACTTTAGGAGGGAAATCCCTATTCGTTCTTTTTTTTTAATACATCATTTATATTCATTATTCAGAAAGGAATACAAAATTGAATCGTGATTTTATTTCTCTTGTATAATATTGTTACATGTAGCCATATTCAAATTTGACAATGCTAGCTACTGTTTACATATTATGTACTGCCTATGACTGAATACCTCTACATTTAAAATATTGTTTCCATTAGAAAAAATATGAAGTAATAAGTGTCAAATGAAGATGAAGAATAAACATATTTGGTATGTTTATAAAATGCATAGTCATTTAAAAATGTGTACAAATAAGATACATAGTTTGTTACATTTTATATAGTATACACATTGTCTAGAATGTATTTAATAATGTGCTTAACCAAGTTAATTAAAGTATTTATGTCTGGTGACTGTGTTAAACACTTGGAGAGGTAGTGAAAGATACAGTCAGTTACTTCTGCTAACTAAAGTTGAAATTATGCACTTATTATAACCTTTTCTAACAATGTGAGAAAAACAGAGTAAATATATTAAATTTGTTTCACAACAGATGCTTAGGTTGTTAATATTTAAGATGCCTATTCATGCTATTCCTGTCTGCACATTTGTCAAAAATGTAAGCTTGAATGCTAATGTTTGCCAGCAGACTGGAGCAGCCAGTATATGAATGTACTACTGTTCTACCAAAATAATATACAATAGAAATAAAGGACTACTGCTAAATCATAGCACTAGTACCCACAGGAGATCAGAGGTTTTTAGAGCAAACATCTCAACCTTGGTTTTCTTCAGACTTAAAGTATGAGTTTTTGTTTTTGATTTTTGCTGCTACATTTGACCACAGAATAAATCTCACATTCTTGACATCTCAGAAAAATCCACTTTAAAGTGTAAATTTCAACTAAGTTTCATCGGGATGAGTTACTCTGTCAGCAGTACAAACACCGTAAACATCAGAGATTGCTTAGGACAAACCCTGACACAGAGCGGTCACATTTTACTCATTTTTACTCTCCCCCCTACCCCCTTGAGAAAGTCAGGTCCCCTGGCCTCCAAGGATGCAAACATGGAACCCCAGTCAGTCAGAGCAGTAAGGTTCTCTCCCGGGAATAGGGCGTCTTTCTGTTTTCCCTGTCTCTTTTACAACCATGTGGAGTCCAAGTCTTAGAACATTTGCTTGTAAATTCGGAATGCCTCTGAGAAAGTTCGTCAAGGAAGGGCGCAGAGGTCAGAGTTGCCAACCAGGACACTCTGAGAGAGGACCCTGTGGTTGACATTTGTTAGTGAAATTTGCAACACCCCAGTTGGAGGCCAAGGCCAAAACCTTCAAGGAGATCCCTGTGCCCCTTTCCCCTCTTGGTTTTCTGAGGTCATCCTAAGAGGAACCTGCGTTTCCCCAGTACGCACGTGGCACTCCCCGGACCTGCCACCTGCCTGCTTCATCCTTCTCATCGTGATTTCCCAAACCCCGGTTCTGCCGCCCCGGGAGCCTTGCCATTGGAGCACTTGGAAAAGGCCACCGCGCTCTGGTCCGGACCACAGGAGGGAGATGCGGTGTGGACCCCGAGGCTGCACCTGTGGTGTCCCGGCCCCAGCTAAGAGGACTGCCCTTTCTTCTGCCTCCTGCCCAACTCCAAACCCACATTCACGCCAGCAGCCCCTCCATGACCGGCCTCGCTACAGCCAGAGAGGGCTCGAAATGAGGACTGCCGCGGCTTTCAAACTCCAGGCTCCAACTTGAGCGCCCCGGCGCCCGAGTAGCTCCCGGGATGCAGAAGTTGCCATAAACTTCCCAGGCCCCTCTTCGCCGATGCTTACAATCAGCCGCGCCGGCTGAGAGCAGAGAGAGGCGGAGATGGACCGGGAAAGGATGCTGAGCACATTCGCGAGTCGGTGGGGGAACATTTCCACTCCCGCAGCCCATTCCTCCAAGCACCTCACTGCCCGCCCGGCTCCAGAACGCTCAGAGGTTACCCCTTTCCCCATTTGCTTCCTTCGGTCTTGTCCACTCCCCTTTTCTCTTCCAAAAGGGCCGTACCGGTGACCTGAAGGAGTTTGTTCAGCCAGGGTTATTGGGCAGGTGTGATGGTGCGTCCACACCCCGACAGAGAACGACTGGCATCTTCAGGTCCCCCATCCCGGACGCTCTCCCTCACTCCACCAGCCCACCCCTGCGAGGTCCGTCTGCGTGAGAAAAGGGGCTCGGGGGACCCCTGCAACCCTGCGCCCACGACAGGGGAGCCGAGCCGCCCCAACAAGGGACGCGGGGTGGGTGCTACAGAGAAGTTTGGACAGATTCCGGAAAAAGAGAGACAAGAGATAAAACAGCAAGAGTAGCAAGGGGAAAAGGGAGGCAAAAGAGCAGAACTCACTCAGGCATGGACGTTGGGGGCGGCAGTGGCTGTCGAGTGCGGGCCTGAAACCAGGAACGGCTCCCCGGGCGGGCGCGCCCGTGTCGGACTTCCGAGGCGGCGGCTTCTGCCTCTTCTGCCGCCGCCGCCGCCGCCGGAGCTGCGGCTGCCGCGGAAGTTAATTGCAACTTGACTTCAAGTTGTCCTCTTTCCCCATCCGAAGTGGGCGTTTAAAGGGGAGAGCGAGGCGAGGAGCGAGCGAGCGAGCGCGCGGGGCCAAGGGAAGGAAGAGAAGGAGGGGGAGGAGATGTTAACGGGGGGGAGCGGGGGAGGGGGCGGCGGCGGGGGCGGGAGGGGGAAGGGGCCGGCGGGAGCTGCTCTCGGCTCAGCGGTCGCGGCGCCCGCAGTCTGGAGGCGCACCGGAGCGGCCGGGGCGCCCCCCGCGGGAGCCCGCAGCCACCCGGGACGCACATCCAGCCGCAGCGCTTCGGGCCGGGCACGCTGCGCCCGGGGGCTCCGCGGACCCCGCGCAGCCGCCGCTTCGGAGCTTGTGCGGCGCGGGCTGGACAGCGGGGCGGCCAGGGCCCGGCCCGCCTCCCCAGCGCCCGCCCGGCTTCTCCCCCTGGCGGTGGGAGCCTCGGCGGCCGCCGGCGACACTAGGCGCGCTGGAGCCCGAGCCGAGCCGAGCCCGAGCCGCCGCCGCCGCCGCCGCTACAGCGCGCCGCTCCCGGGCTCCCTCCCAGCGCGCGGGCCGGGGTGTGGGGGGCGGCGGGCCGGAGGGGCGAGGGCGGGCGAGGGGGCGCGCTCGGGGGTTGGCGCGGAAGACCGGACTCTCAGCCGCGAGGGGTAAGTGTGGGCGCTTGGGGGTGCGCTTGGGGTGCGCGGCACGGTTCTCTCGCCCGCCAACCCTGCCCCCTCACCTCTCCAGGGGCCCCCACCACGCGCACCCCTCCTCTTGTCGCCTGCGGCTTCCTCTTCTTATTCGTTGTGTGGCTGGGTTTTGGGGGGTGAGTAGAGGGGGTTACTGTAGTGTGTGTGCAGGCAGAGGAGGAAGTCAGGTGAGAGGCCCCGAAGCACCCTCACCCCAACCCAGCCTACGTGGGGTGTATGGCTCCCCACTAGGGGCATGTGGGCCAATTTTTTTTCTCTATCTCTCTGTCACTCTTCAGTCGAGACGATCTTTCCTAGAGGGCCTCCTTCACTTATAGTCTGGCCTGTCCATCTCCAGTCATCCCACCCTCGTCCCTCTTAGCCCCCTGTACAGGAGCCGTGCACCCCAGATGAGGAGCTCGTGGCAGAAGGAGGAGGAGGAGGAGGAGGAGGAGGCCCTCTCTTGAAGACCCTCACGCTGTGACTCAGCCCATTTGTTTAAATATTTATCCTCACGTCAGCAGCTGTACTTTTCAGCTCACTGGAACAAGACGCCTAAGCAAGGTCCAATTTCCCCAAAAGGCTGGGGGCAAAGCGGGAGAGATGAGGATTTTATTGACAGGGGACTTGGGAGAGACGAGGCCAGGGAACCTTCCTAAGTGGAGACTGAAACTCAGAAAATCTCTACAAAAAGACTAGGGTGGCTAGAGGCTCACGACCGCAGGCTTAGGAGAAACTGGAACTCCATCAACTTTATTTCTCTCCCCTTGCCTCGCCTTCCCCCAGCTCTTAGGAAGCTAACAGGTCTTTTGTTTTATGTTGTGTCGCCTTTGGGAAATTTGCATTGAGTATGTCAACAGAAAATTACTACTGTTTACTCAAAGTTAAAGGGATTGCAGAAAGAGAAAACAGTTTTTACTTTTCCTCTTCTTTGTACGCGTGTGTGTATTTGGCAAGAAGTGTAGTTAGGTTCATGGCATGAACTACAACACATCAGGTTGTAACAATAAGGACTGTAGAGCTGCCTAGGTGTATTTTTAGAAGCCGCTCTTTCTTGAATTCCTTTCACACAAGGCTTGCTCTGTCATTAAGTCTCCAGAAATAATTTTATTTAGAGAGGAGGAAACTATGGAAGCAGGAGGGAGATTGCTAAGATTTCCATCCTGCCAGCGCACAGCACTGTTTGCAGGGAAGTTCCTGGAAAGTGATTGTGGGCTGAGAATTCAGTTTTTCCTAAAAGCTCTGTTAGGTCCTGTTGTGTCAGATGGCTATGAATAAAGCACACTGGGAAAATCCTGATATCCGTGCAGTCTTATTTTATCTTTTACACAGTGGTTGATTCGACTTTTAAGCCCTGGTAACAAACACATCAACTGTGCTGTATTTTTGTGTTTTTCTAAATAAAGGAGAATACAGCACGTATTCATGCTGCTTTTTTTCCCCTATCAATGGTTATTGAATTCACTGGAATTTATTCATCTTTCAACGCATCATTTTATGCAGAGACCATAACTCCAAACATATAAGAATTTTTTAAAATTATGAATTAGGGTTTTTTAGAGAACCCACCCTCTTTTTAAAAGACACAAGTGTCCACCACAACTCCTAGTTCTGTAAGGCAAAGCAAAAAGGTATAAATGATTGTAATGCGCAAAACATAGTAAAACGTTTTCCTTCTTTGATCACTTTCTGCCCCCACAGGTCCCAGGAGACATTAAATCCTCCTGCCTTAATTTACCAAAATGCTGAATTTCCTAACCAATAACAATTTCTGTGTCTGAGAAAGACATCAGGTTTGGAATGGAAAAAAAATACATTCTCAGTATTTAATTACTGCTTAACAGTAATTTATGGTAGCAGGCAGTTGATTTTCCAATTCTGAAAGCCTGAAATGAAGCTGAACAGAAATTTGAAAATTTTGAAAAAGGTTTGGTTTTCTTCTTTCTTAAACACTTATGTACTCATCTGCTTCCCCAAGTTATCAGCCAAGCCCATATAACTGTAAGTATGATATGCTTCCCTGAGTTGAACCAAGAGAACATTTTGCCCCTCATTTTTTGAATTTGCTTTTTCTTCCAAATAGTCTTGTATAGAGAGCTCATGGGCGTTATTAGAATATAGCATTATGTAATTCTGGATGCAGTGCATTAAATAACATAGCTTGATAAACTCTTACATAAGCCTTATACCTCCACAGAGTAGGGATTTATTAAATATTAAGATGTTAATAAAATATTGTCGTTGGCCACAAATTTCATAGCACAAGGCTAAGACCATTTTCTCAGAAGAAAGGGGCATTTAATCTGAAAGTTACTTGGTTGTTACGGTCTGAATGTTAGTGTTCCCCAATATTAGGGTTCATGTATTAGAAACTAATATCAAAAGTGATAGTATTAAGAAGTAGGGCCTTTGGGAAGGGATTAAGTCATGAGGTCTCCACCCTCATGAGTGGGATGAGTACCTTCATAAGACAGGCTGAGTCTAGCTACCTTGCCCCTTCCACTGTGTGAGGACACAGCAACAAAAGTGCCGCCTATGAAGCAAGGATTGAGCCTTCACCAGACACTGAATCTACTGGTGCTGTAATCTTGGACTTCCCAGCTACCAGAACTGTAAGCAATAAATTTCTGTTGCTTATAAATTACCCAGTCCAAAATATTTTGTTATAGCACCTCAAATGAACTTAATATGTGCTACTAGATTTTTTTAACAAGTCCAAATCTAACTTAAATGAAAGACAAATCTGAAACATATTAAATGGCCTATAACAGTAGCTGGTATCAAAAGCTACACTGGTTATTTCCTTAAAAGAATAGACAGTAAGATATTGCCTACTAACTATTAGAAGACAGATCAAGAGAAAGTATAAAATAGCATTGGCCTTGAAGAAACTTTTTTGCTTGGAAAATGACATTAAAATGTGAAAAGACACAATGGGTCAGTTAGTGGTTTGAATCAAAGAAATACTTGAGAGAAAAAAAATATATGTGTATTTTTCTGTTAAGACCAGAGGAAGTACAGATCCTAAAGCTGTGGGTTGGAAGGTATTTTTAAAATTAATTTGTTCCATCAAATCTTTAGAGGTCATTCAATGCAGACATCTTGGGTGTGAAGGGGAACTTACTACTTACCTCCATTAAGGCAAGGATTTTTAGCTATGTAATACTTACTAGAGAGTAGACTTCACTATATATTGTGCAAGTGAATGGATAATTTCAAAAGTATTTCATTTCATCTTTGTATGCTTTATTATGTTTTTATCTTACATTGCACAGAATTGGTCTTCCTGAAACTTCCAAACATCAGTCTTCATCCTGCCAGTTGCAGCCAAACAGAACAAATCTGTTGTATCTGTCAAGATAGGCGATGTGCTGGAGTAACCATTCCAATTTTTTAGTGGCCTGTAACAGCAAACATTGTTTTCTTGGTTGTGCCTTGAATCCATTGCAGTTCAGCTGGTCTGTTCCATGTCTGTCACTCCAGGTCCCTGGCTAATGGAACAGTCACCATCTTGAATGTTTCACGTTGTTATGGCAAAAATAAAGATCACTCTGGAGGGTTTCATGCTAACATTGAAATGTTATGGCCCAGAAATGACACACATCATATAGGTTCACAAAGAATTAACCAGGATTAGTTGTGTCACTCCAAGGAATCGTTACAAGGAGGTGAGATAGTAGAGCCTATCTTATGCCCAAGATAGAGAGCTGTTGGACTCTCTACTCTTGGGTACAACTCTACAGACTCCTATTCTGGTAGTAATCCTTGTCTATATGATACCCGGCCAGCTAAACCCTCTATTCCTGCCACTTTATGGGCCCAAGTCCTCCACTTCTTAGGGTAGACACTGCCAGAGTAGCTACCAGCTTTCAGAGACTCCTTTTACTCTCTGTTGTCTCTTTGAATGCAATACTACAACCTCCTGTACCCTTAGAACGAACCCCTAACAAAGTGTGGCCTCCTATAATTTTATGTCACTTTTATATTTACTAATATTGTATACATTCTATTTTCTCAGGATTTATTTTCCTGGCAAGGGTGTAATAAACAGGCACTTTTAACAACTTATCTGAAAATGTCATGATCATTATCAAAATTTGAAATTTGGTCTTGAGTAGTTACTTCCCTTGTAAACATCAAATTCGTTATATGACCTTGTAATACAAATTTTCAGAATAATTCATTTATTTATCCTACTTTTGTTCATTCAATAAGTATTCATTTTCCACCTAGTAGAAGCCAGGCACTCTATTAAGGACTGGGGATATGGAGATGATTAAGAGTTCTCCTCTTCAAGAAACACATTTTCCGATTGGGCAGACAGAATAAAAAGTCATTATAATGCTAATAGAAGCACAAAGTGTTATGTGAATTCTTAGAAAGAAGCAAATAGCTAGCTGGCAGGATTTAGAAAAGTTCCATAGCAGAATTGATACTTGAACTAAGTCTTGAGGATAAGTGAGACTTCACTAGGCAGAAAGAGGAGGTAGAGAGAGGATATTTCAAGCAGGGAGACCAGCATGGGCAAAGACACTGAACATGACAAAACTTAATGTTTATTGAACTATAAGGAATTTAGTGAGACTGGCACATGGGGTCTTTGTAAAGGCTGAAAATTCTGAAGAGCCTTGCAGACATTCTCTGGAGTTTGGACTTATCCCATACATCTGGGATTGCAAACTCTTACATCTACCTTGGGCCATGCATGGATGTGCATGACTAAAGCAGACCAAGTTAAGACCATAAGCAGTGGTGGGACTATGGCAATGTGAAGAATATATTCTCAATCCAAATGGGATAGTAAATGCCATTGATGCCAAATGCAAGATCTTCTATTCTCCAAAGAAAAACAGGAAATTTAGATTTATATGAAAAATTGAGTATTAAATGTTGTCAACTTATCCATATTTTAATGTACACTGTTAGTCATTTAGCTAATTTTGACCTGCAGACAAATTTTATATAGCTTTTGCATGTATATTTCTAGTGAAGATCAAAGTGTTTATTAATACCCATCAGAGTACAGTAGTCGCTCTTTATCTGCAAGGCATATGTTCCAAGACCCCCAGTGGATACCTGAAACTGGATAGTACTGAAACCTATATATATATGTTGTTTTGTCCTATACATACATATCTGTGATGAAGTTTAATTTATAAATTAGGCACAGTAAGATATTACTAACAATAGCTGATAATTGAATAATTATGATACACTATAATTAAAGAGACTTTGGTCTCTCTTTCAAAGTATCTTATTGCACTGTACTCACCTATTTTCAGATGGCAATTGAATTCAGGTAACTGAAACTCCAGAAGAGAAACCTCAAATAAAGGGAGACTATTGTCTATTTTATCTCAACCTATCCCAGAGCCATGTGCCTAAGACTGTCTTGAGAATATTTAATTTTTGTTATTTTTTAATTGGGTCCACTAATCGCTTACTCTTCCTAGCTACTCTCTCGCTTTGATGACAGACTTGCCTGCCACTCAATAGTCAGAAATATGCAGCAACACCCCACGCTTTCCTACAACCATTAAAATAGTAGAAATACTAGGTGTTCTTTCATAAGGTATGCTGACCATTTTCTTGAAGATTTGGTCCCATGGGTACATCCATATTCTTAAAGTCATTCAATACACTGGACCATCAGATCTTTAAGTTCTTGATAACTTGGCTCTACAGATTACAACCTTCTTGACTAAAAGAAAGTCAATGTTCTTGACTTTTATTGCTAATAGTTAGTAGATGGGGCTAATAGATGCGCAGTGCTTTAGAATAGGAAAATGAATTTAGTATGTACATGGGATATAAGTATCTACTCCTAGATGACATGATATTGTGCTTGGGGCACATAAGCCAAATAAAAATTACGGCTTATCTTTCTGGAATATTTATTTTTTACTTGAGGATTTTAAAAATTATTTTCTTATTGAAACAGTCACACATATAATGGAATTAACTGTAGCATTTTGCATGAATTTTTAAGACAAGAATCTTTAAAGACTTTTCAGCTGCTTGGGACTTTAGAGAGAAGAGTGGGTACTGCATTTTCTTCCTTCTGCTGCATTCTGTCCTTTATCAGGTTGGTGGAAATGCTTATGATCACCAGTCCATATACACTAGTTACATTTACCTCAAAACTGTGAAAGTACTTCCTATTTTTACGTGCTATGAATGCTGCCCAAGTGTAGAATCTTTGCCATTTAAATGTTCAGATTTTAAACGAGAAATGTGTTGGGGTAAAGAAGAAAATTATTAGACTATGACCTTAGGGAAATCAAGTCACAAAAAAGAAAAGAGCTGAACTGAATTCTACTTCCCATTCTGCTACTAAGCATCTGGCTTATTAATGTCCATAAAGGGAGAGATTTTTGTCCTTTTCATTGATAGTTCCTCCACACCTTGAATATAATGTTGAATGATCTTGGGAAAGACACTTTGTTAAAGTCTCAGTTTCCTCAGCCACAAAACAAAGAGTTTGGATCAGTTGATCTTAAACTTTAGTGTGTATAGGAATTAAATGGAGTGCTTGTTTAAAATGCAGGTTCTTTGAATTCATGCCCAGAAATTCAGATTTGGTGGAACCAGATGGCATTCAGCAATCCACATGGATTTGGAGCTTGGGTTGTAAGGAGCAAAAATCCAACTCAAAAAGGAAGATTTTATTTTTTATTTTGCTTCATTTTTTGTCCCTCATCTTTTCCCCTCCCCCCTACATAAATTGGAAAATACAATGTAAGAACTGCTTAAGGCATAATTAGATCTAGCTGTTCAGATAATGTCACCAACCATCTTTTGGTTATGTTTTCTTCTCTTTTAACTTTATTCTTAGTCTGGTTTTTCCTTTAAGGAGTTCATTTTTAAGAACTTCATTCTTAATCTGGCTTTTCTCCTAGCTTCCATTCTTCTGACATAGAAACCCCAGCACAAAGAGAATCCCTCTTTCTCAAATTTTCCAGCTAAAGAACTATACCCAACTTGACTGCATTAGATTATATCAGGTACCCATATCTGCACTCATCACCATGGTCAGCACCTGTGATTCATTCTTCAGCAGCCTTGGGTCAAATGCCCACGTTGGATTTGGGAGTACAGTCACACTACCCAAACCATGTGGGTTGGATGTGAAGGTGGGATGGGTCTCGAAGACAAATTGCAGGTGTTTTTTTACAGAAATAAGAAAATGGATGCTTTTTGGCCAAAACTGTAGATCTCTTTCCACTACTGAGCATTTTTAAGAAGTATTTAGAGACAAATGATCCAAAAATGTTACAAAAATATAACCCGTATTCCAAGACATTGAGGCCTTCAGCCCTCAAGGTGACAGAGCAGGGCCTGAAAAATAACTAAGATGGTCACAGTCCCTGTGCCAGGTGCCTCACCTATTTACCCCAGTGTTTGGGACAAATATTAAGCATTTTCCACATGTGTTATTGTATTAGTTTGTTTTCACACTGCTATAAAGAACTACCTGAGAGTGGTTAATTTATAAAGAACAGAGGTTTAATTGACTCACAGTTCCACATGGCTGGAGAGGCTTCAGGAAACTTACAATCATGGCAGAAGGTGAAGGGAAAGCAAGGCATATCTTACATTGGCAGCACAAGAGAGAGAGAGAGCAAGAGCGAGCAAATGAGGAACCACCACACACTTTTAAGCTATCAGATATCATCATATCTTGAGAACTTTTCTCATGAGACAGCGCTAGGGGGATGGTGCTAAACCATTAAAACCACCTGCATGATCCAGTCACCTCCCAACAGGTCCCATCTTCAACTCATGAGGATTACAATTTGACGTAAGATTTGGCTGGGGACACAGAGCAAAACCATATCAGCTATGAAGGTGATTTATGTGCAGGTGATCTGTGACTTGTGCCATGGGAATCAATGGATTTTGAAAATCAAAGTCATTATTGTAGGTTTGAAGTGATACTTTGAAGTCATCTCAAACATACAATAATATTATTACTCTAGGATCTTCATGAGATAACCTGGAAGTTGGTTGATGCAATCAAAAAGACAAAGCCCTAGTACCAAAAAAGTGGGACAAAGAAACAAGCAGGACCAGCAGCTGAATCCTGCTTTGATTTGCTTATTGGTTTGTGTTTATTTAATAATCTTGGGCAAATGTATTCATCTAATTAATACAGTCCCAGCCTGGATCCCAGCATGCCTGGTTCCCATTAATGTTTGAAACATATATAGATGCACATTGTAGAGACAATGGAAAGGGGTAAGCAGGCAACAGTGTGGAACAGAAAACTGAGTTGACTTAGTTATCAGATAGGTCTTAGGTATATTACATGTGAGTTCGTGGAAGTAAATTCTGATGAATGAATTATTAACCCCTCTTTTTGTTAAGTGAAGTAGCTGCTATCATTTTCTTAAGCTCATTAATAAAATTAATAAATATAAAATGTCTCCCTTTTCATTTTAGTATTAAGTCATTAGTTTAGTTTCAGATGGGCTTTTCCATACCTTCACCTCACTACTACCTTCACCAGAGTAATCCAATGTGCAGAGAAAAGTGTTTTCAACAAATAATGCTGGAGTAAATAGATATCCATGTGGGAAAACAAAACAACTTTATCCTTATCATACCATATGCAAAATTTATTTGTAATGGATTATATATCCAAATGTAGAAGCTACAACTATAAAACTTTTATAGGGAAACATAATGTAAGTTGTAGATAGACAAAGATTTCTTATCATCATAGAAAACGATAACTATAAAAAAATAGGTAAATTACATGTTAAAATTTAAAACTTAGCACAGTGGCATCTGCCTGTAGTCCCAGCTGCTCAGGAGGCTGAGGCAGGAGGATCCCTTTATCCTAGGAGTTCAATTCAAGTCTGGGCATCATAGCAAGACCCCATTTCTAAGATTAATTAATTAAATTTAAGTTATATTTATCTAAAGAAAAGCAGAGTGAGGAGTGATGTCTGGAAATCCCTGATTAAACAGACATTACTATTAGAAGAGTTTCCTCTCTTGTGCATTTGGTTCAAGTTTTTTGTGTGTTTTGTTTTGTTTTGTTTGTTTGTTTGTTTTGTTGTTGAGACAGGGCCCCACTCTGTCACCCAGGGTGCGGTGCAGTGATAGAAGCTGACTCTGTGAGCTTAAGCAAAGCACATTGGGGATTTTCATGCAATCCAAAATCAGGATGCAATAGAGCCTTAAGAATAGAAGAACTATTGAAGTGCTGTAGGGAACCAAGTCAATTCTTTCTCTCCATATCTCATCTTTGTCTTTCTTCCTCATAGTAGTTCAGCTCCCCTGCTCCTCAGTTCATACAGCAAATCATGGTTTCCAATTGTTCTTGAGCCATAGATGCTTCAGTCGATCCACCCTGAGAAAAGACCATTTTCCTGTCTTTCACAATTCTCAGGGAAGAGTCTGATTGGCCTGGTTGGGTCCAGTGACCACCCTTATTCCAATAAACTGTGACCAGAGACAGGATGGTGTTTAAAGAAACATAGCATTTTCTTTTATCTATAGTAGTGTAGGGTGAAAACAAACTGCATCACAGTTGATGTCCACTCTACATTTTCTCTTCATCAGACATGAGACAGAGTTCACAAAAATTTTGTATTTGGTCGCAGTTTTTAATGGCAACTATTGTTGTGTTGGTTTTCTACCTCTTTGATTATCTAATATCAGGATCTCTTCGCTGCATGTTTGCATATTGACTAATACATATTAAGGGCCGTAAACCAAAATGGTTCATTTTACAAATGGGCACATTTATTTATAAATTATTAGCCAAGATCTATTCAAATGCAGACATGATTTGTTCTAGTCTGGATATACAATAAAATTAATTTAAATAATTTTAATCAACTTCAAAGACAGCAAATTCCAAGACAATTAGGATAACTTTAAGAACTCATATTTATTGAGTTAACAGATGGTAAATTAAAAAACAATGAAGCTAATTTTTAAAATCATTCGTTGAATTAAAAAATAGACTTATTTAACAAAACTGTTTTTAAGCTGTTTTTTATCCTAATATGCATATTTTAAGATTCCAATTTGGGGGACTTCTAGAAAGACACAAAGTGAGTTTCAGTATATGAACACTCTTCTACTGAATTACTTTTTAAAAGCTTTAGAACCATCTGAAAAAAAAAACCCACTATCAACAATAAAAATACAAGAAATATGAATATTTCAGTAATTGGGAGGGATGGAGGGTCTGCTTCTTCAATTCCAGTTTGCTCACTAACGTGCTCCTGTAGTGTATTACTCTGTTTGCACACTGCAGATAAAGATATATCCAAGACTGGGCAATTTACAAAAGAAAGAGGTTTAATTGGACTTAAGAGTTCCATGTGGCTAGGGAAGCCTCACAATCATGGTAGAAGGCAAGGAAGAGCAAGTCATGTCTTACATAGATGGCAGCAACCAAAGAGAGAGAACTTATGCAGGGGAATTCCTCTTTCTTGTGAGATTTCCTCACTATCACGAGAACAACATGGGAAAGACTTGCCCCAGTGATTCAATTACCTCCCACCAGGTTCCTCCCACAAGATGTGGGAATTCAAGATGAGATTTGGGTGGGGACACAGCCAAAACCCTATCACATGGTCTTCTGTATTGCTGACCTTGGCATATCTTGAGAGTTTCCTCTGCTAACAGAGTGAACGTTACTCCTGGCCAGAACTTTATTTCTGCATTTTAATGGTCAAACATAAAGAGCTTCCCCTCTGATGTCTTCTTGAACTTTGTGCATGGGTGACTTATGATATGTTAACACCGCACAAATATTTTTCCTTTGATCTTTTCTGTTTTCTCCTTTATTTTCTGGTTGTAAGTTCCAGAAGCTGACTCTGTGAACTTACAGGAAAAGGAGAATTTCATGGCAGCACACTGAAAGCATGGGTTCTTTTCCTCTTGGATTCCCACTTGGTGGGGTCGCCTTGCAGCTTTTGGAGGTGGAGCAATTAACATCCCCCCATACATGAAGTGTACCAGAAACTCTGGTGTTTCCAAATGAGAGTTCAATCACTTTTACTTCTTAATGTTTTTATAAATGAAATTGGAGATAACACCAATGATATATTAGGATACATCATTTGCATTTTACCAGGTATTATTAGTTTTAACATGATGGCATATTTAGAACTAGAGTTATTCACATATAAATGAAGATGTTCCATTAAAAAAAAATTGGAATACGTTTGGTTGCTCAATTAGTGTTAGAATCTTTACAGTGGGTAGTTATAAAGTGTGACGTGATTTGTTTTATGGTCCTGGAAACTTCTTGTCTAAGATCTGATCTTATTTTTATATTTTAAATATTCCATTACTTGATCAGTAATGTTTAGAATTGTATATACTTGTTTTTGTAGACCAATTTATTAATTGTAATTTAAGTTAAAAAACATTTAGAGATATAGAAACACATATATTGTTGAGATTACTGTAGTAAAAAATATGATTATTATTATTTTGAGACAGAGTCTTGCTCTGTCACCCAGGCTAGAGTGCAATGGTGCAATCTTGGCTCACTGCAACCTTTGCCTCCTGGGTTCAAGCAATTCTGCCTGCCACAACCTCCTGAGTAGCGGGGATTACAGGTGCCCACACCAT
This sequence comes from Cacajao melanocephalus, assembly GCA_963573385.1. Lineage (NCBI taxonomy): Eukaryota > Metazoa > Chordata > Mammalia > Primates > Pitheciidae > Cacajao > Cacajao melanocephalus. The sequence goes on from CAUYLG010043984.1 coordinate 148,897, forward strand.
GCCAGGCTAAATTTTTTATTTTTAGTAGAGACAGGGTTTCGCCATGTTGGCCAGGCTGGTCTCGAACTCCTGACCGCAGGTGATCTGCCTATCTTGGACTCCCAAAGTGCTGGGATTAGAGGGGTAAGCCACCGTGCCTGGCCAAAATTATTTTATTGTTATACAGTTGAACTCTTTGGCACCCTAGCCTCCTTTCCCCTTGAAATAATTGTTTTTATAATACCAGTTTGATAATATGAATGTTCTTAGGAATGTAATCATAACAATTTAGAAGGAGACATTATATTGTTTTTAATTAATGAAAAATTGACCAAATGAAAAAATGTAGTAGATGAAACTTCTGTTTTGCAGAAATAGGAATCAGAGATAGAGGAAAACTTTATAACTAGTCTTAACATCTAAGGAAATGAATAGAGTTAAATGGATAAGAGGTAATTAGATGACAAATTATGGAATTCTCATTGAGAATGTAAGCTACTTAATGGCAATAAACATCTTGTTGTTACCCTATCCCAAAGAGATAGCTTAACATATAGTATATTATATTATTGTTAAAGAAACATTCTTTTCTTGAATTTATAAATAAAATAATGAGTGTTTTAAAAATAGAGATGGATCAGAAGTAAAAATTAAAGTTATAATACAAGTAAACTTTCCATATCTAACAACTTCATTGACATTGTAAGGTTGCTTTGGAGCAAAATTAAGGAATAGAGATAAATGCAAGACATAAGTAAATAAAATCTTAAATTTCTGGGACAAAGAAAATTTCTTAAAGTACATGTGAAGGAAAAACATATATGCTTTTGTAGATTGCCTTCGTCTTTCTTATATAGAACAAGAACTTTTTAAAGAACACAGGTAAACGTCCACATAATTTTAAGAGAAACATGTCTGAAGTATACTAGAAACTCTGGTTATTTCTGTATGAGAGTTCAATCACTTCTCCTACTTTGTGACATTTTATAAATGGAATTAGGAGATAACACCAATGATGCATTAAGCTACATCATCCGCATTGTATCAGCTAGTATTAGTTTTAACACGGTTGTACATTTGGAACTAGACCTATTTGTGTAGTAATGGAGTTGTTCCATAAAAAGTTGTATAGCTACCCAATTATCAACTTCTGCATGAAAGCAACAGAATAACAAAGTCTTCCAGGTATCAGAGAATATAACAACCAAAACTCTTTTCTGCAAAAATTGCAGAGAAATATTGTCCAGATCACTGAGAGGTGAGATAGTATAAAAACTCAAGAATAAGAAACTCCAGTTAAAAAGATTAATACTAAGCATTGAAGGCAAAGACCAAATAAGTGAAGTGTAGTGAAATCAAAGTGAATTGAGAATTGATGCTGATAGCTAGATATTTTTTACTAAGGGAGCAATGTTTTCAATAAAATAATTTTGTAGAGTTTTACATTTTTAAATAAAGCATCTATACCTAGTGATCACAATGTGGAAACAGAAGATGAAGGAAATAAAAGCATTATAAGAAACAGCATTGTTGCTTTATTTTCAAGTCATTTAATAAGAATACATATAAGGATAGTTGTAGGTAATTTAATGTAGGTACTAGTCGAATTGAAAACAGGCTATTTTCTAAATAATTGTCAAAGATAAAAAACATAGTTCATTGAAAGACAAAATGGAAAGAACACAGTGAGGAACTATTGAAGAAAAGAAAGTTTAAGTCCAATCAAACTTAAAAATATGACAATTATAAATGGCTTAGATTTTCCTATTCAAATGGAAAGATCCTTAGATTAAATTAAAATGAAAGTCTAATGATTTGGTGGTGCTTAAAAAAAGTCATACTTAAAGAAAAAGGACACAGAAATTTTTTTTAATGGCAAAGCTTTTTCCAGCCTAACATGTTCACATCCAAATCAGAAATAGCAATATGAGTATCAAATAGTGTGACCTGGGACAAGTTATTGACCTTTTGTTTCTAAGTTTCTAAGTTTGTCCTGTAAAATGAAGGTAACTGTAGCAACTACCTAATAATGTGATTGTAAGGATTAAATTATTTAGAACACTATTTATTACTTGGAAAATATGCAAGCATAAGCTATTTTGTTGTTATTGTCATTTTACTACCAAAGCTTTATCGTTTCAGAGCCCCTTGGTGACCAGGCAAAATGACAGTTCCCTCCAGCTGGTTCTCAGATGGGCACATCTATTAGTAAGTTTCATTTCTGTATGTGGATCTTTATTCATCCTTACTATGAATTCCCCAATACTGAGGTTTCTAAGAACCTACCTGCCATTGACTGAAGGGTTGTTTCTGAATTCTTTCCCAGAGGCAGTGACCAAAATCAAACATCTGATGTGTTCTTTTAAGTTTCAATAAGCTCAGGCTCCCTGCTTGTGTCCCATCTCTAAACATACGTACATGCGTGATTGAAACTGTCTATTGAAAGCAATATTACATGAACATTATCAGTACTGAATTAGAGAAAAGATTTATCAGTGTCACCAATTCCATCTGTCTCTTCAAGCATGACTTTTTACCTGACAGGCTGAATAACAATAGAAAGTTGTTTAAAAAATAGAAGAATTGCTATGGAGGGACTTTTGTGAATTAAACACCCCAGAGAGCCTAGAAATGTGCTTTAAAACTCTTTGTTTCACCTGGCAGATCCAAAATCTTTGGAAGCTTTTAGCTGAATTCCCTCTTTACTTGAAGTTGTTTCTTTAAAAATGAATATGTATGTCTGCTAGGTTACCAAGACTTATGGTTAGCTATCTTAATGGCTGGTGAAATAAGACCTTGTAACAAACCCTACCAATGGAACTGACAGGTTTTACCAGGGAAGATATTGCAGTGCCTGTAAGAGGAAGGGATACAAATTGGCATTTCAGACATTTGTGAGGACGGTCACCGTTAATGTGTTGATTTGGTTTTCATGATATTGCAGGCCTCTGCTCTCGGAAGAAGTTAGCTGCAGAACCCACATGTGAATCCTTGTAGGTGAGTCCACCATTTCACTAATACTGTCTGTGTTTTAATTGCCTCCATTAAGTCCATCTGGCATTCATTAGCCAAGTCCTTTGGTTAAACTGCCTAATAATTCTCAGCTTTATCATATGTAAATATTTAACACAATGCTTTAATGTATTTTTCATTTTTGCTGAAGTTATTATTCCTTTCAGTCTTATTCATGAAGGCATTTCTGTGTTTATGCCTCCCCCGACCCATTCCAGGATTTACCCCAAACCTTCCACACTCTTTTCTAACAGGAAAGTTCTGTTATGACACAATGGTAATTATTAAGACAGATTTACATCTAAGTCTCAGGCCAGCATTTCACAACCAGTGATAACTGGTCACATGAAGAAGCAGAGTCTGGTAGTATTGAAATTCATTTTCCTTCTTGAAAAAGTGGATCAAAGGATTCAACCAGCAAGTGATAAATCAGTAAAAAGGTGAGAAAAAAATGTTGACCTTAAGATTAGTGGTGCAAGTGAATTGCTTTTTTATACGGGTAAATACTGGATAATTTCTTATTATCATAGTATAATTAGAAGCAATTTCATGTGTTCATTTTGCCACAAGAGTTTAAATGGAATTGGATTTGCTTCCCTCTCTAACATGAGTTCAGTGTCTGAACTTGGGCAAATTTCTAAGCAATCCTGAGCTTCAGTACCTCTGCTTGAAAATCATAACAATTGTATTGATCTATTATTCATCTATTAGGTTATGAGGGCAAAAATGCCATAACATAAAACACTTGGCACCCAGCAAGCACTTAATTAGTGGTAGTCCTCCTCACCCCCATTTATAGAGGTAGAGAGAAAAAAGATAACAGACAGCCTTACTTTTATTTTTACCTATATCCTTTATTGATTATCTTATGAATAAACTTTAAAAACAGGTAAGATTCTCATCATCCTTCATTTCTTAGTCCTTTATCAAATTTCTACTATGAACTCCAAGAACTGAGTGCTATGGGAGACACAAGGAGAGTCAGGTATTGTTCTGATCTCAAGGACATTGGCATCTAGAAAGGGAGTTTTTTTTTTTAATGCCATTTGAGAGACAAAATAAAGCACTGTCTTAGTTTTAAGCAGGAAAAATTATTTTAACTGGGGTTACCAGAAAAGATTTCATGGAGTAGGTAGTGTTTGGGCTATAAAGAATGGGTGTAATTTGGAAAGCAAGGAGTGAGGGAATACAATGAGCCATGACTGAAGCATGACTTGAACAACACAAGTTTGAACTGTGCAAGTCCACTTATAGAAGATTCTTTTCAGCCAGAAGTGGATCGAAAATTTAGTATTTGCTGGATGCAAAACCCATTTGTAGGGAGGACCAACTTTTCCACCATGTGTATTCAGCAGTCCACTTGAATATACTGGGATTTTAGTATGCTATGGGGAGTCCTGGAACCAATCCCCTGCACATGCTGAGGGGAGGCACACTGTAGTGTAATCGAAAGAACAACCATTGTCCCAGGATTGGAAAGACAGGTTGGCATTACCTTGGATGACCCCCTTCTCCCTGCTAGGCTTCAACTTCTTTACCTGTGAGAGATGTAGAATAATCCCTGCCCTGTTGGTCTTTCAGGACTCTGGAGAAGATCAAATGGGAGCTTGGATGTGGAAGCTCTTTGGAAACCAAGAAGCACTCTGTCAATGAAAAGGGTATCTTTTTTCCTTTTCTCCCTTGTGCCATAAATTTCATGATGGCACTTGACAGAGCCAGTCATTTTGGTATTTAAGAAATGATTGGTGAAATAATTAATCATTGGTTGAATGAATAAATTTATAAGTGAATAAATCAATTAAACAAAGGTATGGAGTAGGAAAACGCACAATACGAGCAATATGAGAACAAGGGGTTCGCTGAGGAAGTGTGAGCTAGAACTGGGTGTTAGGAATGTGAATGTGGCTAGCTGGAATGGGTCAGTGGTTCTCACAATGTGATCTGTGGACCAGCAGTGTTAGTGCCCCCAGTAACTTGTTAGAAATGCAAAAAGAATTATGAATCTGAAACTCAGGGTGAGACCCAGAAATCTGTGTCTAGGTCATTCTGATGCATAGCAAAGTTTTGAGAATCATGACTTTGCATTGAGGTGGGGAGTTTGGAAATGATTTTGCTGTAAGTTCAGTGCTAATGAAGATTTTCAACTGTGGGTGGACATAATCACAGCCCTGTTTCTAGGATGATGAAGCAGGAGGTTGTACCTACAATATCTATGACTTCAGCATTGAAAGGACAGTTAGAAGGACTGGAAAACACACTGTGTTTGCAAGCTCCAGAGATGAAGATTTTGGTTTTTCCTATTTCCTCATAATATCTCCATACTTACCTAAGAGACAAAACAGAACAAGCATTGCTCCCAGGCACTGGGGAAACCCAGTTGGTCTGCAGAGGCCAGGCAGGATGAGAATGTTTATGTGAAAAAAAATGAGAGCAGACTACAAAATGAGAGCAGACTATCTGCAGAGAGAGGAGTAAGCCTTTAGTCCTGACCAACTTGGGGACACATTAAATAGAACCTTCCAAACTGGTTTAAAGTAGGCAGCTAAGACTACACCAAGTAGTACTCAGCCAACTGCACTGGCTGCAAACACCTATGTCTTTAGGGCTGGTCGATACAGATCTGCCAAAGGAAAGCACATTACGTGGAGGAAAAAATGAAGAGCCTCAAGGGAAACATTTATCCTAAGGAGGAAAGAGTCAAGACAGAGTCATCATGGGTCAGTTGGGAAGGAGATGGAGGGGATAGGCAAGAGGTGAGCTGTTCAGATTGCTAGCATGACCAATCCAGATAGCTAGGATGACCAGTCATCCTGGTTTGCCCAAGAGTGAGGGATATCCCACAACATAAGATTTTTAGGACAAGCACTGTCAAACCAGGACAACTGGTCAGCTTAAGACTCTGCCCTTTCACCTGTATTAAAGACCTGGGGAGAAGACATGATAAAAGTAGAAAAATCACTGCTCTCAATCACACTTCTCAAAATATTGTCCAGAAACTGGCAGTGTAGGATTCACCTGGGAGTTTATTAGAAATGCAGATACTCAGGCATCCTAGACACGCTGAATCAGAATCTGCACATAAATAAGAGCCCTAAGTGACTTGTATGCACATTAGAGTTTGTCTCAAAAGATCCTGTGGCATCCCACAATAAATAATAGAGCCCAAATAGAGAGCAGAAATAATTTCCTCTGGGCTGTAATATGGCTAATATCCAGGTTGACCAGATACTAAGCTAAAACAAGATCAACCTTGCCTGGGAATGAGCAGAAGCTCTGGAGAAGATCATATGCTAAGGGTACTAGAGATGGAGAGCAAGCCAGGCAGAGAGAGAGAAAGATGGCTGACATTCTAGCCGAGGGGACCTCCTGAGCTATTAATAGTAGTAGTGTTTGTAGGGAATGTGAAGAAAACCAGCAAGCCAGCAATTGTATGGTAAGAATAAAGCTAGAGAAATAGTCTCCTGTTATTAGTACTGTGACTCTATTTTTACCACTTATAGGTTGATGTGGGGTGGGAAGTGGGTTATACTTAGAAATGTGGAGCCTACCAGGCATGGTGGCTCACGCCTGTAATCCTCGCATTTTGGGAGGCTGAGGTGGGTGGATCACCTGAGGTTGAGAGTTTGAGACCAGCCTGACCAACACAGAGAAACCCCGTCTCTACAAAAAATACAAAATTAGCTGGGCGTAGTGGAGCATGCCTGTAATCCCAGCTACTCGGGAGGCTGAGGCAGAAGAACTGCTTGAACCTGGGAGGTGGAGATTGCTGTGAGCCAGGATCACGCCATTGTACTCCAGCCTGGGCAACAAGAGCAAAACTCCTTCTAAAAAAAGATGTGGAGCCACAAATAGTAAGCTTTTAGAGAAAAATCCAAAATGATCACCCACTAAAACTGTTCAACTCTAGATCTTGACCTCATCCATTTGCATATCATTTATAGTATGCAAAGAAAGTTTAGTTTTCTTTCTTTTTTCCTACCTGGTTTGATCTTCTTCATGGGCTTCAGCTCTGCAGTCTGGCACGGATAATTTACACTTAATTAATAGTGTTTCATTCTCTTCTAGCTTGAACATACTTCTTTCACTTTCAACATTGAAGCCAGTAGTTCTTAAAATCAAACATGCAAACATGCATCACTCACCTGGAGGGCTTGTTAAAACACAGATTACTAGGTCTGCTCCCAGAGGTTCTGATTCAGCACCTCTAAGGTGGAGCCCTATAATTTGCATTTCTAATGAGTTCCCAGGTGATGCTGACATTTTTGGTCCACAGACCATACTTTGAGAACCTCTGATTCAAACTATTCAGTTTATTTCATATCCAAAAGGGATTATTTAAAAAGTATTTTAGATTAATGCTCCTCAGACTGATTAATTTTTCCAATCATGGACCAAATACATAGTTCTATTGCACATGATCAGCTTTTGCCAGAAGCAACTCACCATGCTAGTTCCATCTGAACTGGTTATATCCTGTTTGACAAGATCAGTCCACTGATCACATACTAGGATGTCATGGCGATATCAATTTATGATAAAAGTTTCTAAACATGAACTTTCATCTGTATTTATCTCACCCCTGAACAGGAACAGTTTGTGAACTGGCATTGGCCCTTGGACCATACTTTGAGTGACATTGTTATAGATGACACAGTCTCTTATAGGAAAATGCACAATCTTTCCCAGATTCTCTACCTCCCTCTTCCATCTCATTCCCAATATAGTTCTGGGTACATGAGTGGAGTCTTATTATAATCTTGTGGCACCCTTAGATCATGCACTATCCTCTAAATAATTAATAGTTTCTACTATAGAGAGGTTAAATTTGTCTTCTCCCTGGAATTAGGATCACTGAAATGTAACTAGAACCCAACTGATCTTTTCAAATGTTGTGTGCTGGTCCTTACCACTACTGCCATAGTTCTGAACATTTCCCCTAACATCAAAAAGCCCCCATCACCTCTTTTCCCCTAGACCTCTGCCAGTCCACCAACACTCTAAGCGGGGAAGTAAGAAACCTGGTGACTCCTGCTTCCCACACAAAGGCCATGACGAGACAGATGCTTTCTAAGTCCGATACATCTACCCACCTTCTGCTGCCACCTCTGTACCTCCTGAGTCACGTGGAATGTGGTGCTGAGCTAAATGGTCAGTCTTCTAGAAGCAGTGGAATGCTGGAGGCTGCTTATACTTTAGCTGATTGTTAAATTTTCAGGGATTTTGTGAGCCAGTTTTAAAATGCAGCCATTGATGAAGATTAAATATTATAAACTTATAACCAAATAAATTATATTAAAAATAAAGACAATGCCTCCCAACTTATCACTTCCTATTTATTGTTCTACACTTTACTACTATCTATGCCTATTATAGGTGTCTGGTGTCTACTACATAATGGTATTTAATGGTGTACTGCCACACAGTGCTTCCCAACTCTGCATTCAGTGACATCACTTTGGTAGCTTGAAATGAGCCATGTTAGTATTATTTGCATCATAGAAATTGGCAAATACAGCAAATCAGTGTTTCACCTTCCCTTACCTCCCCGCCTCCCAGCCATTTGTTAAACATTTACCAGCACACAACTTCCCAGAGCCTTCATCTGGGAAAGTGAGCCACTAATCCCATGACCTGTGATAACCCTATATCTATCTAGCTGGAACTAAGCTGCCCTTCCCATAAGGGTCAGCGCCAAAAAGGTGTGTATTGAGAAGAGAATAAAAACGAAAACCCCAAGATCATCTTATTTACTTGCCCTATTTCTGTCTCTTTTCTCTCCCTGCCATCTCTGGGATCCAGGAAAAGAAGCTTCTTATTTCCTCCAGAGTTTATCCTTATGCATCAAGGATAAACATTCATGACCTAACATCACCTCTCTTGTTTTCTTCCACCAAAGCTATAAGGATAGTCTAATCATGAAAAAACATTAAACAAACTCAAATTGAGGGACACTCTATAAAATACGTAACCAATTCTCTTCTGAACAGTTAAGGTCCTGAAAGGCAAGGAGATAACAAGAAACAATCACAACTTGGAGGACATTAATACACTAAGTTTAATGTGGTTTCGTAAGTTGCGCTGAAAAGAAAAGGACAGTAGAAAAACTGGGATATCAGAATACAGTCTGAATATTGTACTAATGTTAATTTTTTAATCTCCAACTTCATAGCATGATTATAGAAAATATAAACATTAGGCAAAGCTGGGTGAAGGGTATACGAGAACTCTACTATCTATGTAACTTTTCTGTAAACAAAAAATTATTTAAAAATAAAGCTAATATAATAAAAAAAAATCACGGCCTAGATAATAGGTGGAATGGATAATCTTCTCTGGTCCATGAAAAAAACCCATGTTCTACATCCACTTGCTTTGTGATATAAAAGGGGGAAAGGAAGGGATGATGGAAACATTATTTCTCTTAATAAACTTGAATTTTAAAATCTTTTATCTTTTCATACATAAAACATTCCACTTAGGATGTTATGGGCTGAGCATTAACTTTCTCTTTATCTTTTTCTTTATAGTCTTTCTGTACTAGTTCAAATCCTCCCCACCCTGAGGGTGGATGTTTCTAGATGATGAAGGAGGTCATAAACAGAGAGTAGATTAATATAATTACCTTTATTTCTGTCTGTTTGCAAATGGGCCATTGTTCACATAGTTACATCTCCTTCCAAATGGAAGAATAGTTGGAGTGGGGGGTGGGGTGGTGGGAGTGGGGAATACTAGAACTGGGAGGAGAAAGGGTGCTTCAAGACAGTGCTTCTTAAATTTTGATTTGTGTTTGTATCTCTTGGGGATCTTGTTTAAAAGCAGGTTGAGATTCAGTATATTTGGGGAGGGGCCCATTAATCTGATTTTATAAAAAGTTCCTAGACTATGCCATGCTGCTGGTTTCTGAGTAACAAGAGCCTAGGGTCCTTTCTAAAGTATATCCTCTCTCCTTTATACTTTCAGAAAAGGAAAAGTGCTTACTGGTCAGAGATTTAAAAGACAGAGGAAATATACCATACTTCTATAAGACCAGAAAAAACAAACAAACAAACAAGAAACACGTTAATCAAAATAGGACATTATTACACACAGTGATATGCAGTAAAAGATGGACTACCTAGGCATTCACTGGATATAAGTGAAGCTGCTTTTAGAGTTTAATTTTAAGTTCTCAGTAAGACTCACTGTAATTAGTCATATCCTTTCATACACACACACAAAATTCATTTTCTACTAAGAAGAAACCAAAGCTCTCAGAATTACTGAGTTAGCTGCACAGTACCAATTTACATGAATTTATTTCTTCCTGCAAAAGTTTGTAATGACTATGGTTCCTGGAAAATGATATTTCATTTTTTTCAATTCATACTCTTAATCTACCAAAAAAAAAAAAAACACTCTTCCAAAAATTTAAACTAGAAAAACAGGTAAATTGCTCATGTCATAGAGACAACTCATATCAATAAAAAAATATATTTTAAAATTTGGAAAATTACAATGAGAGAATAAAGCATTTTGCGTTCAGATGTGCGTGTGTTTTTACACCACAATATTAGGAGCTTCCAAGGTGTAGCATGCATTTACAGAGCAACTGTCTTAGCATTTAAACTGGGAGGTATTTTTTGAGAAGCGTGAGTCTTGCTTAGAAGTCCTGTAGCCACTCTAGCAATCTTACACGGTACATGGCTTACAAATATTGTGTGTGCTTGATGGGAGTAGAGCTGACTTTGCTAATCACTCATCAGTTCTTTTGCCCAGTATTTCTTTGTTTTAGAAGCAACTTTGTCTACCAAATATATATTGTCCAATTTGCAGAAAATATAAATAATACTACAAGTAGCAAAATGGGATTATGTGTGCAGATCTCTGCAACCTGGTGGGCCCTGTCATGTTCAGTAATAGCTTTTCCTTATGCTATTGCCACTGCCAAACAGACTGCTTACACGATCTTTGGCTTTCTTAACATCTCTTTGGGGATCAATAAAGTGTTTCTTTTTTTCTTAGATGCCAACTTCATCTCTCTTTAAGAATACAATATTAGTTTAAAAGATTGTTCAATTTAAAGCAATCTTGTAGAAATTGTCACCCATGATTGATGCTGGGCGAGTAGAAAGGAAAATGTTGGTTGATTTTATCCTCTGCTTTTCAGATCTTTGAAGGGGAAAGTGGGCTAGTTTTTTAAACTGCAGCCTGATCAAATGTTTGAAAAGTTGTTCAAAAGTAATCTTAGTCCAACACTGCTCTTCTGCCTTTTATCTACAGAAATGGAAAAGTTTATATATTAACAATTTGTTTAAGTACTTTTGCTCATTTTTCTCTTGCAATAAAAATAATCAAAATTTATTAAATTATTTTTATGTTTTATATTAAATACGTTTGATATGTTTCTTAGCTGTGAAGGCCTGTGGCTTAGATAGGAACAGACAATTCGTGGAAACAAATTTTAAATTCAAGCAGAACTATCATATTGACATATTTGTATTTCTCTTTGTCTTGAAATTATTGGTTTGTTTAAAATAGTAAGTTTAACCAATTATTTTCTTATTCTGTTATTAAAAAATAAATTTGCTGTCTAAAATTTTTTGTGTAAAGGTGAGTGTACAAATGAATATAAATACAAATAAATAATGATCACATTGCTTCTGGGAAACATTATTTCTTACTTTAAATGTGTCAACTATCTTTCCACGATGTGTTTGTGCACATGCAGGTGTTGGCTAAGTCTGATTCTCTTTTATAAGAAAAAATGGTAAATCTCAAAAGTACAAAGTATTATCTTTCTTGCAAATACACTGATAATACCAAAGAAAGCAGGAAAACTTACTTAAAAATAATGTCTCTTGATAAGAAATTTACAATTAGGAGCTTGATTAATCAATTTCATTATTGTTCTTTAGCTTCAGCCATGTTCTGTTGGACTATATTGCTCAGATGACCTTGTGCTTTCTTTGCTACTCATACTAAATAATGTGTGTTGTTTTGCATTTTTTATATGAGGACGCAAAATACTTAAAAATTTATAAAAGTTGAAGGGAAAAAGGGCACTCCCATAGTAGAAAAAAGAAAATGTACCATTATTTCATCATCTTTATAGAGACTCTTCAGAAAGATACATGATTTTTTTAGAAATATGAAATGATACAGTGTCTGAAAGTTGCTTTAACTGCTAATGATTGGGATGGTAAATTGGCAGAACCTTTCTGATGGGCACGTGGGCACTGGTCATTAAAAAACAAAACAAGAAAACTCTTAAGCTGTATAAAGCTATTTATACAGAGATTCACTTTTATAAATTTATGCTAATGAAATAATTATGGTTGTGTTCCCAATTTAGCATAAGAATGTTTATCACAGCATGGCATATATTGGAAGTTTAATAAATGAAGATATATCCAATCTGACATTCCATTCACTACCACAAAGAGATAATGTAGAAACGTATTTAATAATGTGAGAAAATACTAAACATTAAGTGAAAAAGGTAAGTTACAAAATAATTTGCATAAAATCATCTCATATACCCCATATATATATATATATGTATATATATATATATATACACACACATATATGTATATATATACATACGTATAGTATGTTATACCATGAAATATTAATTGTCTCAGGTTTGGGGTGTGGGATTATGAAATACATTTGTTTTTTTTTTCTTATATGTATTTTATTGACCTTTCAACAAACATTATGTTTTTAATAGGAAAATAATCATTCACTTTAAAAAAATGAATTCCATTAATATGCTTCCAATTTGTCCTTTGAAAATACAATAGCTTTATATGTTAGTTTTTCAATAACAAATAGTTGCTTTTGAAAATAGAAAATTAGGTAGTTGTAAAACAAAGCAAGATAGGGTTGTGTAGAATACTATAATGACTTACTTTATTACTAGATCAGCCATGAATATCCTGATGAATTATTTGCTGGTGAGAAATAAGAATTGCTGTAGCTCTGGTTACATTTTCTTGTAATATGACAAAGGCCATGAGGAATTTGATAGTTATTCCAACTTTGTATCTTAAGGAGTAGTTTTTAACGTTCCTGAATAGATAAGATAGCTCCTGGAATCTTCCTAGTTTTCAACTCTTTCTTTGATGACTATCTATACCAGTTGATTTGTTGATATAAATGTTAAACTGACATATATTTACTAAATGTCTGCTAGTAGTTCCGTATTACTAACTACTATGCATACCAGAGGGCATGAAGCATGAGCTCTGACTTAAAGGAACCACAGTATTGTTGCGTAATAAATTGTATGAAACAAAAAATTTTAAAAGAATATAATGCAAGTACTGAAATGACTGAGGAGATAAGAACCATGGTATTTATAAAAAGCAACGGATAAATGCAGGCTGAAAGTTTGGGAAAAGGTTAAAGAAAAGCTGTGACTCACCCTGGCTTTGGAAAGATGAGTGATATTTGGGTATGAGAGAGGAGGGAAAAGCATTTCAGTTTGTGAGATGAGGGTCTAACATCCATAGGGCTGAGTTTGCTAGTTGTGGGTATGTTTACTGCAGTTCTAGCAGAGTTAGAGATTTGGTTAGGCCAGGACAGTAAAGATATCTGCCTGGAAGATTCTTGTTTTCCTGAAGAGGGAATAGATAAAGGTGGCAGGGATCAGGTAGAAAATGATGGGGGACCCTGAAGTTAGAGCTGTGGTTGTCTTCTCAGCCTCTGTGATACCATGCTCTGAGTTTGTTCCCATTTCTTTGGTGGTTCCTTCTCTTTTCCTTTGTTGGCTCCCAACCCCTTCTCTACTCAGTCTCTGAATGTTGGACTTACCTGAAGTTCCTTAGCTGCTTTTCTAACTCTGTTCTCATTCCCTAAATGAAAGGAGACAGTTCAAACTGTACACCACTATGGTTTAATGCAATTACAGAGCTCTGTGGAAAAATGATTTGTTTAGGGCTGGGGCAGGGATAAAAGAAGATGAACCTGTAGGGTGTTGTGGTACCAAAAAGTAAGTACTCAAGAAAAGGGTGGACGCACATTGAGAGGACACAGAAGCCAACCTAAAATAATAGAATAAATAACAACCTAAAATAAAATAAACACAAATTAGTCTATACTGCTATGAATAAATGATTGAATAAAAGTAAATGGTAGAGAAAGGAAAACTTCTTACAGAATAATTCCAAATAATAGATATAAAAGGAAAGGTGGAAATAGAAAATCATTGTAAGAACACTAGAACACTGATGAAACATTGCTGTAGGGAGGATCTGCCCATGCATGCCTAAATTAATGGACACTGTTTTGGGAGAAAATGCTTATTGGGGCTGGGTGTGATGGCCCATGTCTGTAATCCTAGCACTTTGGGAGACCCAGGCAGGTGGATCATGAGATCAGGAGTTCAAGATCAGCCTGGCCAACATGGTGAAACCCTATCTCTACTACAAATACAAAAATTAGCTGGGTGTGGTGGCATGTGCCTATAATACCAGCTACTTGGGAGGCTGAGGCAGGAGAATTGCTTGAACCCAGGAGGGGGAGGTTGCAGTGAGCAGAGATCGTGCTACTATATTCCAGCCTAGGTGACAGAGCAAAACGCTATCTCAAAAAAAAAAAAAAGAAAGAAAGAAAGAAAAATGGTTATTTGATAGCCTGAAAGTCTCTCTCCCCAAATAATTATAGTCTTCAAGAAAAAAAAAAAACTTTACAGTAATTAAAAAGCATGGTAGTTACCACATTAGCCAAATGGTCAAGGTCAGCATCACCAGTAATAACACATACTGACAACAGGTAACGTGAATATGATGCACTGAAAAGGGCACCTCACCTCTGTGGTATCTTTCCCATGAATATATAGCCTCAATCTGATCATGAGAAAAAAAACCAAACAAATGCAAATTGAGGAGTATTTTACAAAACACCTGACCGGTATTTGTCAAGAGTGTCATGAAAGACAATGATAAAACAGGAATTGTCCCAGATTGGAAGAGACTAAGGTGATGAAGAATTAAATACAATGTGGAATCCCCAATTGGACCCAGGAACAGAAAAAGGACATTAGTGGAAAACTGGCAAAATCTGAATAAAGTCTGTAATTTATGTAATGATATTGTACCAATGTTAATTTCTTACTTTTGATCATTGTACCCTGGTCGTGTGAGATGCTAATATTAGAAGCTGGGTGAAGGGTATTTGGGAGCTCTGTGCTATCCTTGCAAATCTTCTGTAAATGTAAAATTATTTCAAAATAAAAAGCTAAACATACAAACAAAACATCTATCTACAGAGACCTCTCAGTCCTCTGTTTCTCTGATGGAATCTTATTTTTCTGCCTTTTTAGAATCTTTGCCTTCTTCCCGTCCACATTTAAAATCTTCACCCCCTTAGTCCTCATATGGGTTTATCTTGTCACCTTAAAAAGCCACTGAGTCTTCTGGATAATTTGTCAGATAGAAGTGAATGGCAAGTCTCCTTTTGCCCTCTAAATACAGAAATTCTAGATAAAATACAGTTTTTAAAATGTATGAAATCTATAGGTAAACTCAAACAAGGAAAATTCCCAGGTGTCAGCACAGAAAGCAATGGTCTGTAGACATTCGAAACCCTGGGCCAGAGGGCAGGACTAAAGTTGTAATGCCATTACTGGGACAGAAAAGAAAGCTTCAGGCCTGGAATGAAGGAACCAGAACCGAACCCTGCATCCTCAACAACACAGGGTCTAGAAAACACCAATCATTGGCCTGAGAGGTGTCAAAGAAGTGTGCCTTATGCTAGGGGCCACAAATCAGAAAATAATCACTTATAATTTATCAAACTCAAACCCGCACTATTTGTAGTTGTGGGACCCAAATTCGTATTACCTATATGGCATAGGACCTAAGAAATGAATGTAGAAATAGTTATGAAATGGGTAACACTCCTATGGGCTTGGCAGGGGCAAATGAAAAACACTTTGAAAGATGTTTTCATAAGCTTGAGCATGAGAGTCTCTCAGATAAAAAGCCATTGAATGTCAGTTTGCTCTCAGAAATTATAAAACAAATAAACAAATCCTCATCAGCAATGAACCCAGAAAATTAACACTCTAAAAACTAAAGATAATTTAAAAATCTAAAATATAGTATGAAACAAATATATTTAATTTGTTTAAGGAAAAAATGACAGTGTGAAACTAAAGGAAGATTTTGGAAAAATGGAATTTTAGAAATAACCCATGTAGCCATTGATATGAAAACCTCAATGGAAGTGTTACACATGAGATTAGACAGAAGTGAGAGCAGAATTAGATACTAGAAAACAGATCTGAGGAAAACATCCAGAATAAAGATCAAAGAAGTACAGAGAAAAAAATTTTGGAAGAGAATTTGAGTCATGAAGGCTAGAAGGAGAAGGTTTAATATTTTTGTAAAAGCAATTCTACAAGAATAGAAGAGAAGGAGAAGCAATATTTACATTTTATCTACTTTATGGTCACATACAAATATATGTATGTGTGTGTGTATATCTATATATATACTCACTGTATCATATCACATATACATGTATCATACACACATACACACACACACACACACTTAACAGATACCCAATAGTTGGTGAATAATAAGGACTGTCTGTATAATCTCATCATTTATTAAATACCACACTCAACTCATCATGCTATTGCTGACTGGAAATATCTGTTTTTCCTTTCATCATCCAAATTATTTTTCTGTCTTCCAGATTCAATTTAAGTTTTGACTTTTCTATGAAGGGATCTCAATGATGTATCTCTTTTCCTTACACTTCTGTTATTGTTGCATCTGGAACACTCCACTAAGTACTAAATTGTTTTCTATATCGAGCTTGTCTAACCAATGGTCCTGGGGCTGCATGTGGCTCAGGACAGCTTTGAATGCAGCTCAACACAAATTTGTAAAGTTTCTTAAAACATTGAACTTTTTTTTTTTTTTGCTTATGAGCTGTGGGTAGTGTTAGTGTTTTTTATGTGTGGCCCAAGACAATTCTTCTTTTTCCATTGTGGCCCAGGGAAGCCAAAAGATTGGACGCCCCTCTTCTACACCAAGAGCTGGGACGCTATGAAAGCCAAACAAAGCCTGTCCTCTGACTGTTTTATATGGTTCAGAAGCTAAGAATCATCTTTACATTTTTAAGTGGTTGAAAAGGTAAAAAGAAGAAGAATGTTTCATGGCATATTAGAAATGATATGAAATTCAAATTTTGGTGCCCTCTCAGTGTCCAATAAAGTTTATTGAAACACAGTCATGCCCATGTATTTATATATTGTCTATAGCTGCTTCCATGCTATAACAGAGTGGAGTAGCTGCAACAGAAAATATGTGGTGCACAATGGCTAAAATATGCACTTTCTGGCCATTTCCAGTTGAAGTTTGCCAGTTTTTGTTCTACACTGCAAATTTTGTCATGTCAAGTATAGGATTTTAAGAAATGAATATGACTACATAGTGCAGATGGGTTCAAAAGATAGAAGAGTGATAATAACACATGCATTAATTTAAGTTTGAAGGTAGAAGCTCTCTTATTTGGGGTTGTGATATTTATTATGGGGCCTGGTTAAGTGCAGTGGGTATGGGACAGGGTGGTAGAGACAGAGACCTGGAATAAGGCCCTCTAAGTTAGGTGGCATAGATCAGGGAAGAGAAGAAGGGAGGAAGTTCAATCTGGCAGATGGAACATGGTGTCCAGGGGATTTAGCCTTACACAACCCAGAAAGCAGTGGGTAACACAGACTAAGGAGCACTGAGAGATCAAGCAGGGAGGGGCAGAGACACAAGGTGTCTAGAAGCCCATGGGGCAAGCGGATAAGGCACAGTGACCAGGGAAGTCGGCTGGCTGGAATTCTTCCTGCAATTAGGAAACAGTCATTAATGAGGCTAGGGCCGGGAAAAGAGACTAGAGAAATCAAACAAGCAAACCATGGTCTACATTTGAATGGGTCTCATGGGTACAAGAGTGTGACAATTGAGCTCTGAGTGGAACTAAGTGTTGAGATACTTAAGTGTCAAGTCCTACAGTATTAAGCTGGAGCTTATTTTTTCTGCTTAAAATCAGATTTGGTTCTAGAGACTAGAGTGGGCGTGGCCACATAATAAATACCAACAACCCCCAAATCTGGTGGCAGGACTGATTTACCGAACATAAGCTTTAAGGAAATTGCTGCAAATGTGGCAAACCATGCTACGTAAGGCAGGGCTACTGAAATATAGTATACCATCAATGGCAGTGGAAGGATTGAACTGTGAGAGATATATGAAACAAAAAATTGATTTGTCACATGCTTCTAAGAAATCAAAGAAAAGAGACTTTAGAAAAATGACAATATATGACAAAATGGAGGTTATATAATGCAGCAGAAGCTGACAGTGCTCTGCCTACATCCCTTGGGCATTCACCTCTACATAAAAAAGGCATATTACTGGGAACAGCTGCACCCAACTGCATGAAGCTTTGTTCTGGTGGTAAGGAAGCTCGGTCATGTGTGCAGCTGTTAGCCCCAGAAACAGCCAGTAGCCAAGCATGGTCCAGAGGTGGATGAATGCCCCAACATCTTTGCCCCTCAGATGGAATAACTCCAGAACACTCTCTACATCTGTGCTGTCCAATACAGTAGCCACTACCATGAGACTAATGTGACTGATAAATGGTATTTCATATTTTGATTTTAATTAATTTAAAATATTAAAATGATACTTGTTTCAGCTACTGAAAACATTTTAAGCATATTTGATAAAAATTTGGCTGTGTGAACTATTTTTTCAATTGTAAATTTTATGAAACCTGAATACAAATCAAGATGAAAATCGAGTGTTCATATCAAGTTGCACTGTAAGTATAAAATACTGTAAGTATAAAATACTGTAAGTATTTTATACTTACATGATTTTAAAGACTTAGTCAAAAAAATTTATTTTTTAATTTTTTGAATAATTTTTGCATTGATTACATGTCAAAATGTGATACATTAGATTTAATGTGTTATATAAAATAGGATATTCAAATTAATTTCACCTGTTTCTCTTTACTATTTATTTATTTTATTTATTTTGTGAGACACAGTCTCGTTCTGTCACCCAGGCTGGAGTGCAGTGGCACAATCTCAGCTCACTGAAACTTCCACCTCCCAGGTTCAAGTGATTCTCCTGCCTCAGCCTCTCAAATGGCTGGGATTACAGGTATGCACTACCACACATGGCTTAATTTTTGTATTTTTAGTAGAGACGGGTTTCTACATGTTGACCAGGCTGGTCATGAACTCCTGACCTCAGGTGATCCACCCGCCTCGGCTTCCCAAAATTCTGGTATTACAGGTGTGAGCCACTGCACCCAGCTTGTCTACTTTTTAAATATGGCTACTAGAAAATTCTAAACTACCAATTTGGCTTGCATTGTGTTTCTATTGTATAGTGCTTGTCTACACCATCTCTCCCTGGGTTACCCACTAGGGTTGAGCTTCTGTTGCCCAGTAGTAACTGGCTTGATAGCACACCCTTTATTAACTTCATTTCATGTCTTATATTCCTGCTTCTCTACTAGGTTTCCTGGGATCAACTCCCAGGTTTGCACTAGAATCCTTCTCTTAGATACTATTTCTGGAGAACTCAACCAAGAAAAGTATTAAGAATAGGAAAAAGAAAAGTAGGAATTAACTATTATAATCTTTTACATTTATAGATGAAGAAACCGGTGTTCAGAGAGTTTCATAACTTGGTCAAGGCCACTTAGCTATTTAGGTGTGAATCCAGAATTCAATTTTAGATCTCGTGATTACACATCCACTCATTTTCTTATGGTGTTACATTGCCTTTTAAAAACTATTGGTATTGAGAAAGTGGTTTCAACAAAGCAGGGAAGCATTTAGGACTCCTGGGATGTAATTTGATATGGTTTGGCTCTGAGTCCCCACCCAAATCTCATCTTGAAGCTCTCATAATTCCCATATATGGGAGAGACCCAGTGGGAGATGACTGAATCATGGGTGTGGGTGTTTCCTGTGCTGTTCTCAAGATGGTGAGTGGGTCTCATGAGACCTGACGGTTGTGGGGTTTTTTGTTTGTTTGTTTTGTTTTTTTGAGACAGAGTCTCCTGTCGTCCAGGCTGGAGTGCAGTAGAGTGCAGTGGCCGCAGTCTCGGCTCACTGCAAATTCCACCTCTCGAATTCAAGTCATTCTCCTGCCTCAGCCTCCTGAGTAGCTAGGATTACAGGCACCCACTATCACACCCAGCAAAATTTTTTTTAAGTAGAGATAGGGTTTCACCATGTTGGTCAGGTTGGTCTTGATATCTGATGGTTTAAAAATGGGAGTTTCTCTGAACAAGCTCTCCCTTTGCCTGTTGCCATCCACGTTAAGATGTGACTTGCTCTTTCCGCCATGATTGTGAAGCCTCCCCAACCATGTGGAATTGTAAGGCCATTAAACCTCTTTCTTTGGTAAATTGCCCAGTCTCAGGTATGTCTTTATCAACAGCATGAAAACGGACTAATACATAACTCTAATAAACAACTTTATTCTCCACACTCCCTTTAAAGATGGTAGCTTTCCTTGTCCCTAGTTAAAAACTAGAGAAGGCCTGTTGACTCTTCTGGTCTTTTTTGTATAAATGAAAACCCTCTGGTACTTGTAGCCACAGTCTCATCTCAGAAATCAGAGAATCCAGTTGTGATATTAATCAAGTGATTTAAAATTAACTCTTCTTTCTTTTCCCACTCTTCACTCTGTGACTTGTTATGACCTTTCATAACCCACTAGAGCTTAGAGCAGAGAGGCATATGGGAAGCAGAAAACCCACATAACTGGGTGCATTTTAAGATGGCAATACCCTCTCTATACCTGGCAAGCATTTAAAAATGGTACTTTCTCTAGCAGATGCTTTGGGAGATTGTCAGTGTTTTCTCTGCTGGGCTTCTCTGAAACTCCCTTGATGGGGTAGTATCTCCTTTGGCAGCCACTCCTTCTCAGCCCTGGTTTTCTACAGTCTGCTCCACACAGACTCTCTCAGAAGTCCTTTGGGAAGAACTTTAAACTGCTCCAATCTGACTCTCTTACTCTAGGGTTCATGAACATTTTCTCTGTTGTCAGTGGAAAGTGCAATTACCTCCCAAGCCAGCCATGTCCCTTCCTTTATGCTGCCCAGGCTCCTTTAACTCCCCCTAGAGAAGTCAAGCACAGGACCCTGGAGTCCCCCAACTTCAAGGAACATATGCCAAGCAGCAGGTTAAGGTCCCTAACAAACTGCTTTTCCCCTCCCTCCCTCCCTCCCTCCTTCCCTCCCTCCTTCCCTCCCTCCCTTCCTTCCACCCTTCCTTCCTTCCTTTCAAGTTTCACTCTTGTTGCCCAGGCTGGAGTGCAGTGGCACAGCGATCTTGGCTCACTGCAACCTCCACCTCCTGCTTCAAGTGATTCTCCTGCCTCAGCCTCCCAAGTAGCTGGGATAACAGGCATGCACCACCACACCTGGCTAATTTTGTATTTTTAGTAGAGACGTGGTTTCACCATGTTGGTCAGCCGGTGATGGAACTCCTGACCTTGTGATTTGCCCGCCTCGGCCTCCCAAAGTGCTGGGATTACAGGTGTGAGCCGCCGCAACCCGCCACAAACTGCCTTTCATTAGGTTTTGGTAAGGAGGCAGCAGTGTCCTCTCTCCCCTTTGGGAAATGGACTCAAGAGCAGTCCTTTTCAAAGTGATCCTCCTCAGAAATTCCTCTTTCATCTCTGAAACCTGACACTTATATCCTTGAGGTGGGTGAGGGGTTCCAGGAAATTAGTAACCAGGTTTTAGCACATCCCCTTTGGTAAATTTCCATATGGTCTAGCACCTTCTTTATCACATGGCATCACTCTTATGTGGTAACTCAGCTGAAGCTACCAACTTAATATTTTGACAGAGCTGTTATATTACAAGAAGTTGTGCTAGAAATAAAATAAAATAGACATGGATAACATGGACCTTTTAGAATCGGAACTTGATAATGAAAAAAATAGGTAATTAGTAGAAAAAGTAAAGTTTAGTTTTAGGGTTCTGTAATAATGTTTTAAGTAAGATAAGCAGGTCTTTACACATTTGGGTGAAACTACAGAGCAAAAATAGCATTTTACTGTGGTATCTTTTTTCTTTTTTTGGCTTCAGCTGTGTGTTTTTACTGAAATAAATAAGTATTGAATGTCTTGAGAGATGTGTGATTTTCTTTGATAACTGCTAAGACACCAGAGGTTTCAATTGTTTTTGATTCTCTTTGATCTCCCTCAGCTACTCTTTTTTCAGCATTGTAGCATTTTTGAAATTTTTACATGAGAATGAACAATAAAAGTTAACACTGTCATAATTAATTTGAAGACTATGGCTGTGTTTACACAACAAAACCATTTGCAACCATCATCTTCATCTTTATCTCAGTAGATTATTTCATTTGCATATATACAGCGTAACTATAGCAATAGCAAGCAAATATCTTTTTGTCTCTCCAAAAGAAATAATTTTTTAAAATTAGACCGTTTCATAGTCTTGAAATTTAATAGGAAAGCATCTCAAACAGCATTTCTATTTGAAAACTTACCATTGTCCTTTATAGGAATAACAGAATGTTTAGTAACCAAACTTTAGCCATACCAAACTTTGAATCTCCCCAAATGCCTAAGATGCCAATATTTAATGGTCCTTTTTAGTAGTGTTTAGAAAGCAAAACAGCGAGGCTTTGTTTAGACGGATAATTCAACAAAGATTTCCACTAGTAATCATGTCCAGTTAGTTCAGTGGGAAGCACACTCAATTCTGATGCTGCATCAACCAAGTATAAGCCATGCTTGTTTTCTACAATTTTAGTTTTCAGTCAGTATTAGCTGTGTTTTAAAATGAACAAAGAAGAAAAAAAGGAAAAATGTAATGTTAATAGGCTTCCTTTTGTGATCTCTTAGGAGAGGTCTTTTTAAATAAGGGGCTTGAACTTGACCTTCTTCAATGGCACAAAGGTCCAATGCGCAATTTTTAAAGCTATATTTAAATTTCAATAATTATACTCATTGGAGGCTAGAATGAGACTTTGAAAACCCAGTCCTCAATCTTTTAGTGCAACTGCTTGGCAAAGAACAGAAGCTTTGCAATAGGTCTGCAATAGGTACACAAATATTTTCCTGATTTCTTCATCCCACAGAATCAAACTGACTGCTCTGAGGTCATCACTATAGTATTTGAGTTTGCAAATATAATTTAATATAGAGTTACAATTTTTAAAATGCTATCTTCAAGATAAGTCTAGTTTTGGTGACCTGATACTAAAAACTAGATTTTCAACATTTTAAAGAAATCATACTCTCAGTATTGGTAAAATGGCAAGGAAAGAGCCACTGTTGTATGCTGTTGGTGAGAGCGTAAATTTTTAAAATCTTTCTGGAAGGCAGTTTGGCCATATTTGTTGAATGCTTCCAAATTTTGCATAAAAACCTTTAAACCAGCATTTTTACTTTAGGGGATTCATGCTAAGAAAATAGTCATAGATGTTTGCAAAATTATAGCTACAAGATTTTTATGTAAGTGTTTTTGGTAGAAATAAGAACTGGATGAAGCATAAATATTTAACAACCAGGCTCTCTTCAGCCATTAAAAATGATACTAGAGAAATATTTAATGCCATGGAAATGGTTAAAAAGCTGATTAAAAACAGTATGCACAATGTGATTCCCTTTTGTAAGAAAAAAAATTGCATCAAAAAGCACTGGATAAAAACAAATACAATGTTATCAGTAGAATCTGTACACAAAGGAATTATGAATACCATTTTTCTAACATGAAAGTAGCTTTTTAAAATATTCTTAAAATTAAAATCATAGTAGGTGTAAAAATATCAAACCATAGGAAAGTAAAATAAAAATTGTAAGCCCTTTTCCTTTCAATTGCATAATTTGGTTGGGGACACACACATACACACACACTAACCTCTATTTTTTTTTTTTTTCAACAGTATATCTTAGAGAATTTTACATGTTAGTGCATATAGATCTACTTCATTCTTTAAATTGCTACATAGTATTCCATAATATAATTATGTAATGCCCTTTCTTATCAACTACTCTGATTAGTCTAATCAACTGCTTATCATACTTAGCAACTACTCTCACCATTCTGTTCCAACAGCAGGATTTATAGATTATTGACCTCTTTCTTCATTTCTTCTCTGCTTTTCACTTCTTTCCTTTTCCAGCTTATATAGTTGTTATTTCATTTAATGCTCTCTTTTTTTGCCCCATCTGCAAAGCCACAACTCTCAATGCCCTTTGTAACCAAGCAGACAAGCACTGTTGAAGAAAATCCTGCCATAGGGCAGTTGTGTCCCACCTTTTTTTTTTTTTTTTCCAGACAGATTCTTGCTCTGTTGCCTGGCTGGAGTGCAGTGGCGTGATCTCAGCTTCCTGCAATCTCTGCCTCCTGGGTTCAAGCGATTCTCCTGCCTCAGCCTTCCGAGTAGCTAGGACTACAGGCATGTGCCACCACACACAGCTAATTTTTGTATTTTTAGTAGAGACAGGGTTTCACCATGTTGGCCAGGATGGTCTCTATGTTTTGACCTCATGATTCTCCTGTCTCAGCCTCCCAGAGTGCTGGGATTACAGGCTTGAGCCACTGTGCCCGGCCTCTCCCACCATTTAAGACACTGAATACTACCTTGCAATCCTGCTATTTTCTCTGGTTAGTTCACCCTCCCACTGTCTGCCACTATTATTTCTAATGGTTTCCATTCCCCTCAAAAATCAGATTTCCATGAATCTCCTCCAACTTTCCCTTTCAGAGGTTGAAAATGTCTCATAATATAGAAAAAGTTGACACCTCAACTTCCACATACTAACTTACAAACCTTATCAATTTTATATCTTTTATTTTTCTTCCTTTTTTTTACATGGAAGAAATATATTTGCTTTGCTGTTATTTCATTTAGAAATTTTGTATATATTTTTATGTAATATTATTTTAACAGTTTTCCTATGTAGACATGCTTTTCTTAGTTTTGATATCAGGTTTTTTTTTCTGCTTGACTTGTAGAATGACTTGGGAAACTTCGTTTGGTTTCTTGGCTTTTTTCTTTTACTTGGTGCTCAAATAAATCTGTTCCTTGAAAGTCTGGTAGCAGCATTTTGGTACAAGTCTTTGGGTAGTAGTAAGGGTGATATTAGTGTGTGTGTGTGCCTGTGTGTATGTCAATTTTTGATTATCCTCTTTAGTTTCTCCTGTAATTGTTGGTCTATCTCAATTTTCTTCTACTTTCTAAGTTCGTTTTGGTAATTTTTATCTTCAGAAAACATCTGCTTTGTCCTTCATCTAGATTAGGGATTTGTTTCTTCCCTGTGGAACTCTTTGGCAGTTGATAAAGTTGATGAAGTTGATAAAGACCTCTTCTTAGAATCATTTTTAAAAATCCTACTTGGGGGTGGAGTCACATGACTTACTGTGTCTTCCTACAAAAATATGTGTGTGTGTGTGTGTGTGTGTGTGTGTGTGTTCTGTTTACATTTATGGTTTTCTCACAATGCTATCTCAATATGCTCAGTAATTTTATGGAATAAAAATGCACAAAACCTGCTTGAATAATACATTCTGTATGCTTGCCTCTTTTACCTCATAACACAGTGTATGAAAAGGGAATTAAAGAGCAAGCCAAATAAAGAAAAGAAACTACTACCCATACAACTTGCAACATGTATAGCCTGTATCACCACACAATCTGTGAATAATAAGAAGTAACTTTAAATAATACTTCAACAGTTATCTCAATCATGTTATTTGTTTGAACTTCCAAGGCTAATACTTTTAGCTCAACAGTTATCTATGTTATAAAATACTGTACTGCCTTATGGAGAGTTAAAAATTATCATTTCAACTGTCCTCTTCTGCAAAGCTTTAATAAGTAATGAAAAAAACTCACCCTCTTTCATGTATTGAATGTAGGTAGATAAAAATTTTAGAGAGCAAAATAGAGGCTGGGTCACCAATATGAGAACATAGATAAGTAGGCACATTTGCCTGGTGGGTGGTCAGCTCATTTACAGGAGAATCTGTAGACAGAAACTTGGAGATTATGTGCAATCTATAGGCTGATCTAATGACTGTCATAAATGATAGTTTCACATAGATGCGCCAACTGAAAAGTGACATACAGATGGTCCTCGATTTACGATAGTTCAACTTAAGATTTTTCGACTTTACAATGGTGTGAAAACAATATGCATTCAGTAGAAACTGTACTTAAAGTACCCATAAAATCATTCTATTTTTCACTTTCAATACAGTATTCAATAAACTTCATGAGATATTCAACATTTAGTTATAAAACAAGCCTTGTATTAAAGGATTTTGATCAACTGTAAGCTAATGTACGTGTTCTGAGTGCATTTAAGACAGTCTAAGCTATGATTTATTATTTTTCATTGTATTTTTGTAGATATGGGGTCTTGCTATGATGTTCAATCACTTGGGATTATTAATTGCATTTCCACTTTAAGGTATTTTTAACTTACGATGGGTTTATCAGAATGTAACCCTACCATAAGTCGAGGAGTATCAGTCAACATTTCTGTGATTTCTACTGATGAAGGTCACAAATATTGCTAATATCTTTACGTTTGTTGCCTAGATTTATAATTGAAGGCCATGCTAAATTTCAGTTAGAGGTGAGCGGAAATACATAATTTATTTTAACATCTAAGATTAAGAACCCATTGTAACCTAGAATCTAGTATTCTGAAGTCTTGATTTCTAGAGTTATCAATATACTGGTATAAAGGAATATGCAGTATAATACTGTCTTATTTTATGTGTATATATTTGCTATTAAAAAATTTATTTCTAGAGAATAAGAATTATACAATTGCCTTAAATGTCTGCTGCTTAATAAATAATGATACTTTAAATTGAATCAAGAGTGTAATGACTTTCTTTTTTCTACTTTTTTATCCTATGCTTTTTTCTTTATTGCATGCATATGTGTATGTATATACATGTATATATTTTGCTTCATTTGAGTACTGAATTAAATAATTCTTATATAAAAAGTTTGTGGATTTTAAACTGTCAGAGTCTTTTTATGCCCATGAATGTTTTCCTTTTACTCTTATACATGATTGATAATTTTGCTGGACATAGAATTCTAGGTTCAAAATAATTTAATCTTAGAACCCAAGACGACATTTTTTCATTGTCTTCTAACATCCAGATTTGCAGATGATACTTTTGTATTCTCATTCTGATTTCATGCTTTTGAAGCCAAAAACAACTCTTTTCATACTTCTTTAAAGGTTTTATGGTTTTTCTTTATTTTTGAAGTTCTACGTTTTCACCAGGTTATGAACATTCCTGCTTGGCAGTTGATGGTCTTTTAGATTAAAGATTTGCATCAATTTTTTCTAGCTCAGATAAATTTGTTAATTATTCTTTCATTATTCCAGTCTTGTTCCTTATTAATTCTGTCTTTATAGAGTCTCTATTAAGTAGAAATTGAAACTTTTTAAATCTATACTTTATTTTTTTCTGCTTCTTCACACTTTTTACACCTTTACCCTTCTTAATGCATTCTGAGACAATGGTTTGCTTGATCTTTGAGGTTGCTAATCTGTTAATTATTGTGCCCATACAAAAAAAAAAACTCAAGATTTTTCTTAAAAATTGAAAATCATCAAAATTTGCCCGAGCTTTTTCTCAAACATATATTGGGTCACAGATTCCTTAGTGCTTCTATGAACATATTTTTACCTTCATTTTTTTTTCTGTGATTTGGAAAGGGAGAGTAACTGTTAAAGGTTTTAACCAACCATCTTGAATCTGGAATCTGCAGATTGCTGTCTAGTATGTGTCAAGTTCCATGTTAATCACCAGATAGACAATGCAGGCATAGAGATTTCAATCAAGTGGAACATCATGAACATCTCAAACACTAAGCATTTCTTCTGAGGTACACAGAAAAAGGTGGGAGAGAGAGGTGATCTGAACAGCAAGTTGAGGCTCCTCATTCTGTATACTTTCTTAAGGTGTTTGGATTTTATTATATACACAGTAGGTAGCTGAAAAGGATTAAATTTTGTGTTTATCTGTTTTAGATAGAGATGACATCTTGCTATGTTAACCAGGCTAGTCTCGAATTCCAGACTTCAAGCAGTCCTTCTGACTCAGCCTCCCAAGTAACTGAGACTACAAGTGCATCCCACCACACCTCACTGATTTATTATTTTTCATTGTGTTTTTGTAGATACGAGATCTTGCTATGTTTCTCAGGCTGATCTCAAACTCCTAGCCTCAAGAAATCCTCTTGTCTTGGCCTCCTAAAGTACTGGGATTAAGGATGTGAGCCACCACGTCTAGCCAGGATGAAAAGTTTTTAGGAAAATGATTTTGTTAACACCATGAAAGATGAAAAGAAAGAAGACAGGACTGGACAGGGGAACTCTTTTAAGAGGTAATTCCTGTAGTCCAGAAGCATCATTGTCATCTAACCTTTTGCAATGGCATTAGAGACTGGAAGAGGAGCATAAAATACTTGACCCAATACCTTTCCTCAATGCGTTTCATTAGAAACTGGCATAACATCTCATATAAAGAGCTACATCATTAACAAACAACCACAATGGTCACCTTTTTGCAACTTATTTTGCTTGTTACTTTTTCCTTATCTGCACTGTAGTCAGGAGGAGTAGAGTCAGTAAAGTTTTATAATTTTGGTACTGTTATATGTTGTGTAAATTTTAGGTCATGTATTTTATACATAATGGGTAGATCATGGGCTGCTACAAGATGAAATTGTATTAGAATTGTCTGGGTACTTGAGTATTGGTAGTTGGGAATCACGTGTAATTCTAAATTGTGAGCCCAAGTAACCAGATGTGATATTGAGAGGATGAGGTGATTAATCCCTAAACTCCAAGGCAGATTCCAGATTTTCTTACCAAATTTGTACTGCATGGTTGAAGATGACAATGTTTGCTGGAAGAGCAGGGGCATTCTTAGGTCAAGGATAGCTCTCTTACTAATAGAATTTACAACAAGGTTACATTTCTCTGACTATAAAAATGAGCATTGGCAATATTTAATAAAAGTATAGTATTAAAAGTAAAAAAAAAAACCACCAAATATTTGTTTTACTCATAGCCCTATGTAAAACAAAGCACTGATATTATTCCAGCAAGACAGATGTGGAGCAGGTGTTGAAATATAATGGATGAAAAAAGTAATATAGAGACAGTAGATCAGTAATGGAGATGGATTAGTTCATCAAGGAAATGGGTATAAAACAATGAATTATGAAAACGTATCTCGATTGTTTTCTTTCAAAAGTTTTCTTATGTTAAATGTAAGGCAGAGTTTTCAGGTTAAAAATTTTGGCTATAAAGTGAAGCCATATACTCAGATTTTTCAGACTTCTGTGTTTTGTAAAGATATTCTTGTAAAAGTCAGTTTCCCCATAGAGGCATATCTTTAAGTCTATACACTGGCAAACAAAATAGTTTTATAGTCTAATGTACAGAAGTTTCAGGCATATTTATATTAACAAGAGTATATATATATAAAAACACTTTGATTATGTAAAATTTAAAAATTGCTTGAAAAGTTTACCATGAATTGATGTCAAATAATACATAACTACGATTTCTATATATAAAGTGGCTTTCACTAAAACCCATATATTTTTGATTTTATTAAACAGTATAAAAATTCATTGAAAGTCAACTAATTTACTGTGTGTCCCCCAAGCACCAGTCACTGTTCTAGATACCTGGGATACACCACTGAACAAATTAGGTGAAACATCCCTTTCTTGGGGAACTTATATTCTCATGTGGGGAGAAAGACTGAGCAATAAGCATATTATATAAGTTAAATACTTAGTAAAAATTATTATGAAAAATAAAACAGAAAAAGAAAAAGAAACCAAGGTAAAAGGGAATCAGAAATGTGGGTGGGATATTTTAGTTTAAAATTTTAAATAGGTCTTAAGGTGGGACTCATTAAGCAAGAAACATTTGTGTGAAGACATGAAGGAGGTGAAACAGTGGAAAAGGATGATGAAGTGCTGTCTTAAGCCCTCTAAAAAAATACATTTGTTTTTATAGGGAAATTTTCTATTTATCTTTTACTTAAATTGCTGAATTATTTGGTTAGTCAAAATTCCAAATTCACATTACCCCAGCATCGTTTCCTAAAACACACTGAAGTTCTTTTTACATCCATATCTACTTCTTTTGGAATAATTTATATCAATATATTTGTTCATGCCTATCTCAGAAACCAAAATGTAGGTGCTCCTCTTTTTAAAAAGAAATTATATATCTATATATGTATATAAACAAACCAGGTATTATACTTCTGAAAAGATAAATACATCTTTACGCACATCTCAACCTGGACTATATTTGAAATCATAAAGCTTTTTGATTTCTAAGATGATGTAAAGTGATACAGAGATTTTTGAGTGAATGTAGGGCAAACTTTTTGAAGTCTTTACGCTTTCTGAGTTCAATAAATTGTTTTCCATTTGAAATATGTACATGTTTTGCCCTTCCATATGTGTTCATCTTCCTACCTGAACAATATTTGTTTGCCGAGGATATAAATGCCTGTGCAATGATAGCTTTATAGGCAGACGGTAGGTTCAATCTGATTGCACTGAATGAAGTGCAGTGATTTGCACTCACTCTTTTATAAGATATTAATTTTGGAGGTTATTGGAATGAACCCTATACATTATATAGATTTGTCACTTTTATCTATTTAAAAATGTCTGTTTTTATTACCTTCTGACTATTGTCTCACTGTGCTAAATATTAAACTACCTCTTCTTAATTTAGTCATTATTTTAAGGAGCTATGAGTTTCATGTGCCAACTTTTTAATTTAATTGATTAAAAGCAAAACTAATTTTCTTAATCACAGTTTGCTTGGCATTACACAGCCCAACTTGCAGGCAGAGAAAAGAATACAAAACAAATAAGCAATCTGTACTTAAAAATAAGTTTTGGACAGTAAAGACAAATGCAAAATTGTGCTCAAGTAAGCCATGCTAATTAAGTGGTGGAGTTGTATTTTTAATGAATAAATCAATGAAAGAAAATATCTTATGCCTTTTCTTTGAAAATTAAGCACTTTCCTGTGTTCTTATTTTTAGTTAGGAGAATTTGGCGAGGGTAACTCAAATAGTTCTGGATTATTCTTATTAATAAGACCAAAGGAAATAGCAAGATCAGTATTCACTCAGCTCTGTGGCGTGTGGAGCAAACAAAAAGGGTCACAAACTTTTATTGCTTTTGAGTGTGTGTGTGTGTATTTTTCAGTGTGATGAGGAAGACACCCATTAATCATGCTTACTTTGCAGCAGTTAAACATGACATATGATGCTACTTTCTTAGTTATGTGTTAATGTATGTATTTGCTGCTGTGGTTGTGTGATATAATGTTTGCTTTTCTTGATGTTGTTATACATCTTACAACAAATGACCTGTTGTTTAAAATGTATGTATATGACACTAATGCTTAAGCACTAATGTTATGCTTTATTAGGATTTAATGTATGGCAAATAATGTTCAATTTTTAACACCCACTTATTGTGCAGATTTTTTAAAACTCCTACTGTTTGCTCAGCCCCAGAAATGCACAGAAACAAATAGTGTGAGGCTTTTGACCTCAGTGAATTCCCAGGTTATTGGCAAAGGCAAAGGGGCTGCAGAAATTGGTGTCATAGTGCACTAATTGTGGGAAGCTATCGCCACTATGAGGCCATGTAAGAAGAAATGTCTAACTCAGGGGGTGAGGCAGTTGGGAGAGGGGCATTTCAGAGAAAGGCCTCTGGAGGAGATGGAGTCTGAGCTGAGTTTCTAGGGAAAGCAGGATTTCGTTAGGTGAAGAAGGTATAGGGAAGGCATTTCAGTCAGCGAAAACAGAGTCTACAAAGCAGGGATGCAAGAGAGAACATTTGAAACACTTGTCGTTGTTAAATGCAATGACATTTCAGATATGCCATTTTCACTCAGAGAAAAATAAGCAAAATTGAGATGCCAAGTTTGGAAAATTGATATCCCATTTCACATCTGAATTATTGAGAAATCCTTAAACACAAAATGTGCACTCCTCTGCTGTTTTTGAAAACTGAATGTTTGAACATTACCTCTTTTGCTGAAAGTAAACACTTTATAATGAACCAAAGTTTTCCTTAATTTTCCTAAATATACTCTATTAGAAAGAAAATATAGATTTTCCTTGCATCAGGAAATTTACATGATTGATTTTATGCATTTTTTGGAATAAGCAATACACAATGAAAGAAGATGTTGCTTTTGTCTAGAGCCACCTTCCTGGGCCTGCTAGCAAACTTGAGACCCTCACGCTTTCACGCCTGAGGCACAGCTGCCAACCACATCAAGGTCATCATCACAGGATGTTGATGCACACATTCACACACACAAATAATAAACTTATATGCATTTTCCTTGGGGACAAAAGCAAATGGTATGGTTGAGTGTTCTTTGTCTTCAGCAAAGTGGCATGGTGGACATTACGTTTTATTTTAAAACTTTTAAATAACATTTATGTATTTTCATACATAAGTGGAATTCAATTCTGTCCGGTCCAGATAACTTTTTCCCAAGGTGTGATCTTGGACTGTCTAAGTCAGAATAACCTAGCATATTTTGAGAAAGTACAAATTTCCTGGCTCTGTTCAAGATCTATTGAATCAGAATTTGTGGGTATAAGTACAGATGGTTTATTTTTAGCAAGTCCCAGAGTGATTTCTTGTCACTCTAGTTAGAGAACCACTGGTATGGATCTTGCAACTGCTTTTGCCAAAGGTTAAGTAAGTATTTAGAGCCCAAAATAAGTGAAAACCAATAGCATATGTTTGTTTGACTCGATCCATCAAACTTAAAAACATATATACATATATCTGTGTGTGTATACATATATTTCAGAATTGTAATCTTGTAGTCTTTTTTATAATTTCAGACTCCTTGTAGTTATCATGGAGTATACCACAAACATCATAATTTTTTGTGCATCTAATACTTTCAGAAGTCCAAAGCTCAATTTTATGAGGATGGACTGCCTAGCATTTATTTCATCCTGACACATTTGAATTTGTCTTACAGAAAATTTTTTCTTTTTTACTAATTTATACCTCTCAAGGTTACATTTGCCTACAAACTCTTCTTTTGGTATTTTGGTATTTATGATGGGCACTGAAACCTATTTAAATTATTTCTGACATACATTTTCCTTCAAATGCCATAAACATTTTTTTCTCTCATCAAAATGTCTAGTGTTAGTTTTCTCTGTTTCTGGTCTTAAAAAATGTCCACAATTACCATTTCTCAATACAATTTTTGCCTAGGAGATATTTATCTTTTTAGATAGTATCATAATCCCCCATGCTATTTTGTAAAAATACTCTGAGTCCTCTTGGATTCATAACTGGAGCAAGTGAGGGGCAGGAATGATTTTAATGTTTTTTTCTTACCCTCTGTTTCTCCATGCCAGGTGAAGAATGAGTGAGTTGTATGTACCTGATAATGTAAGGACATTTTCCAGCATCACCAATGCTAGAAAAGCAAACTAATATGGGATCCTCAAAATAAAACTGTGATCACATAGAATGCTAGAGCAAAATCTCATTCTTAACATCTCATTTCTGAATAGTTGTGTTACTGTATCTGTCAGCATTCAGTTGGGAAACAAAACTACTATGATATACGGAATCCATAATAAAAAGACTTTATACAAACGTGAGGACAAAGTTGAAGAGATGTCCGAAAGGAGGAGTTGAAGAATCAGATAAAAACCACTCAGTGGTCCTTTTGACACACTGGTATGAGAGAACCAGTAGCTTACAGGAAAATCTGGGAAGCTAAGCATGTCCAGGTGCTGAAGTTGTACTGTGAAGGGCAGATGGTAGGGAAGTACATGGAAAGCTGTTGCCTCTGTGTCTGGTGGTGTGTCTGGGGTGGCAGTTGGTCAGCATTGCCACAGATGGGAAGAACTGGACATGGAGCAGAGGTGAAGTGAGTAAAGACAAGCTGGAATCTACAGGCATTTCTGCATCTGTCTTTCACTGCATCTAGCCATGACAAACTTCAGAGTATAGTGACTATAGCTTCAACTCCATTTTTTTTTTTTTTTTTGAGATGGAGTTTCCCTTTTGTCGCCCAGGCTGGAGTGCAATTGCATCATCTCGACTCACTGCAACCTCTGCCTTGCGGGTTCAAGTGACTCTCCTGCCTCAGTCTCCTGAGTAGCTGGGATTATAGGCATGTGCCACCAACCCTGGCTAATTTTTTTAAGTAGAGATGGGTTTTTGCCATGTTGGCCAGGCTGATCTTGAACTCCTGACCTCAGGTGATCCACCCTTCTCTGCCTCCCAAAGTGCCAGGATTACAGGTGTGAGCCACCATGCCTGGCCTACCTCCAACTTTTAAAAACCTCATGTGAATTTCTATTTTGATCAACTGTAATCTGGAGCCATAAGTGAAAGGAAACTTTGGGAAAATTCTTCCAGCATAGCCAATTTGATAAATTATCAATAGGAAACCTTTATAATCTTTATTAATTTAATGCACATACTTCTATTTTTTTCTAGAGCATCATGTTTTTTTTTTCAGTTATAGCCAAGATTTTGTTTTAATCTGCTTTAAAACAGGTAGAAGACTATAGCCTCCCCCTCCTTCTTTTATATACTTCCTACATTGCTGATATTGTATTTGCTAAATGTATTTTTTCTTATTGAGAAATATGCTATTGAGAAGTTGTATGAAATCTCTGAAAACACTAGTATCTATGTCTTCATGACTTGAGCCATGAGTCATTCCCCTCTCTGGATCTGATCCACCACATTTCATAGGACATATAGGAGTCTTTTGATAGCAGCATACTTTTGAGCGCAAGCTGAGGAATCATTTGTTTGTTAGTCCTTGCTGTATAACAAACCACCCTGAAACTTAGAGGCTTAAAACAGCAACAACTCCTTATTTCTCCTGATTCTATGGGTTGGCTGGGTACTTCCTCTGCTGGTTTCAACCAGGCTCACCCATGAGGGTGACTTGGCTGAAGGATAGACTTACCTGCGAAATCCAAAGTGGTCTGGCAGTCAGTGCTTGCTGTTGACTGGAGCATCTTGTTTTGCTTTTGTGTGCTTTCTCATCTTCTAGGAGGCTAGACTGGTTTCCTTTCGTATTGGTCTCAGGGCAGCACTCCAATGCAACAAACTGGAAGCCTGGAGACCTTTCAAGGCCCAGCTTCAGGTGTCACACGATGTCACTTCTGCACATTCTTTTTGTCAAAGTTCTTCACAAGGCAAGGCCAAATTTGAGGAGGAGGGAAATACGTTTCACATCTGATGAGAGGAGATGTCAAATGCTGTGGCCATGTCTTTCAACGTACAATTGCATCTTAAAGGAGAAATTATGTATCAGTTAGGTTTCTTTAGTAAGAAACTCCACCCTCTGCCTCCTGCTCTTCCTTCCCAAAACACACAGACACTACTAGTCATTTCTTATAAGTATCAGTGGTTCTCAGTCGAGTGTAGTTTTGTCCCTATCTCCCTCAAGGGACATTTGGAAATGACTGAAGGGATTTTTGATTCTCAGCCAGCCTTGGTAGTTACTACTGGTGCCTAGTGGCTAGAAACCAGGAAAGGTGCTGCACATCCTACAATTTATAGAACAGCTCCCTACTACAATCAGTTATCTGGTCCACATTATGCTGAGGTTGAGTAACCCTGCCTTATATGGAATATAATTCTAGCAAGTTGCCTGAGTAGAACTTTGGTCAAGAGTAATACCTAAAGGTATTCTTTTTACACAGTCTGAAATGATTTAAAATTTTGAAGGAATCATAAATTTCTTTTTGGGCGGAAAGGGACTAGTTATGGAAGCTGCCTTTCTCTCATTCATTATTTATGAGCAAACCATTTTAGATAGAATATGAACCACTCAAACCCTTCTTTAAGATTCAAACTGAACACAATATTTAGACTTTTGAGATTCTACCTATTAGTTTTAATTTTTACCTCTCATTCTGGCTTTTGCCTTTGAAAACATACGTTGTTTTAGCTACTTTTGTCAGAAACTTTTTAAGAACTTTTCCACATTGTTTTAAAGGTTGAAAATATGTATTAATTGGTTAAAGCCATTGTCTTTCATTAAATCAGAAATAACAGTTTACATAGAACCCCTGTGATTTTTCTACTTGTATCTTTAGATATGGGCTGATAAAAGTTAAACATTCTCTACCACATTGTTGTTACGAGAGGCTGAAATTTTCAAGGTTTCCCCTCCAGACTAAAACATGGTGCAATTTAAAACAAAATGAGACAAATTGGTGATAATGCAAAATAAGAATTGTGTACAATAAATTAGATTTCCTTAGGGCAGAGAAAAATAAAAATACTGACAGGGGATACTAGGGACAGTTTTTTTTTTCATTGTTTTTAAAATAAGAATTTAAAAAATAGAAATGGGTAGAAACTAGTTATGCACCGTAGCCCTTTTCCATATTCCATATAGTTCTTGGGTGACTACTGGCTTGGATGGTCACCAAGTTTGGTTATTCACATTTCTCACCCTAACACACCCCATCTGCTCCCTCCTGAAGGTATGTGATCACAGGTAGCATACCTTAACAAGCAGTATGTTGTGACATCCCCTGTCAACTGAGAGAGGCTGTTTGTTGTGCCTGTTCCAAAGCAGTGTTTACTGATAATGGTGGAGCAGGTACATAATTTGAATCCCTAAGCAGAAGTTTATTACATTAGCTCAGGCCTGAGGATTCTTCCACAATTTTGAGAGAGAGTGTGCAAGAAAGAGAGAGAGAAAGATAATTCTTGAAAATTCAAGAATCCACTGAGATCAATAAAAGAGTTATTCTAATCTGTAGATGAGACCAAACTCACAGCTGTAATTAAGATCACTTTGGTTGCCTCAACTACAGATTAATTCCTCTTTTCAGTTAAAAGGTTGATGTCATGAAAGCAATATTTTACTGGAGAGAACTTGCTAAAATCTGTTTGCTTAACAAAGCAATTATTGATAACCTGCAATTGCTTATTGCTTCCCGTGTCATTGACTTGTTGGCAAAAACAGTCTCACGTCTCAACCGTGATGCTTACTTTTACTTCAGGGAAGACTGATAAAGAATATATTTTTCATAGAAATATGTAAGAAAACAATAATCCTTAAACTATGAGACATCATATCCACAAAAACTGGGGAAGTGTTACTGAAGTACTAAGCATATTGTTTGAGTTTTCTGCTTCAGGAGTATTGACCTTTAACTTTCAATCGATATCTCACTTCAGAATAATAGTGATGAATAAAGGAAACAAACGTCTTTAACTTGTGGTGTCACAGCAACAAGATCTTTTCTTTAGAGAACTTAACATATGGGTATCTTCCCAGGAGCGGATAAATGAACTCATTTTGAAGTGCTCTCCTAATGCAAACGTTTTCTTTGTAACTGCCTCAGAAAAATGCAGGCATCCAAGGTAGGCCTTCATCAGCCTTGAAGTAGTTGTTTTGTTTGCTTTTTTTTTTTTTCCAATCAAGACTCTTCCCTCTCTCACTCAGAAATATATAGCAACAGCTTCTTGTGACATTGGCTTATATCTTGAGTTCTTAAAAGTGTAAAACACTGGTTTTGAAGTATTACTGCACCCAATTCCCAAGGTATAACTACACTCACTTAAATGGCTCATAAGGATAGCTGTATCATTCATACCACTTTAGGGAATCACTTTCTTTAGATGGTAGCAATAAGAATAGTGCAAGATTAAGACTCTTTTCCAGTAGCCATGATAAGAGTACCACCTGACATTTATAGAGACTGTTACACATTTTCAAAGTATACTTAAATGCATTAGAGAAAGAGGCAGTGTAATGTAAAGGTCAAAAACTTACACTTTGGCGTTAAGGCAACAATTTTTTTTAGCAATGTAAAGCCTTAGTTTCTTTATCTGTAAAAAATATAGAGAATAGTACGTAAGTTGTAGCATTGTTATAAAGATTAAATGGATGTGAATAGCCTAGTCTTATAACTGTGCCGTAGGTAGGACAGCATAACTGGTAGCTATCATTGTTACTACTCTAATAATGCAGGTATCCTTTTCACTCATTTTATATATTTAGATATTAAAATAGTTATTATAAATTTATTGTTAAAGTACAGAATTTTAAAAAATCTACATTGGAACTGAGATCCCTGGAAAATTTGCACCACATTCCAGCAAAGAAGCACAGGAGAACAAGATAGGCAGTTGAATTCTCCATGACCAAATAAACCACATTCTCATTCAAAGCGCCTCCAAGATCATAGATTCCAGCTGACATCTTCCAAATAGTATCTTTAAATACTGTAAACATGGCTAAAAACATCTTCTAGGTTATCAATTTTAAACCAGAGTCTAAAATTTGGATAGTGCTGACTGAGCACCAAATAGTGCTGAAACAGATTGAATCAGCTTCCTATTTTTGCACTCCATGCCATTAGGAACACCTTTTTTACGATCTTTTTCTGAGGTGCTAATTCACTAAAGAAACAGTACACATTACCCTAGGCACCAAATCCTTCAGGATGCTCCCAAGTTGCCCATTTTCCTTGGGATGGTTTGGGGACCACAGAAAGCTCAACAACTGTTTCAGAGCCTGCTACCTGGGGTGCCAAAGAATTATGCACTGAATGAAACCCTGGGGGGAAAGCGTAAGATACTCACTAAGGATCTTAAATAATGGATAGAAAGAATTTAAAATCTTTAAACCATCCAGCAAAATTCAAATTAGAAAGGGATAGGTAGTCACAAAAGATCTGCATTGTGATGTTATTTTGTAAAATACAGAAATAACATGCTGAAGTCTGACATTCTGGTGTGGCAAACCCATTCACTGATTCTGAAATGGAATACTATTCTGATATGATGCAAATTATAGTCCCAAATGCCAAAATTAGAACTTAGACATACATAATTTTAGGGAGTCCTTTAAGTAAGAGACCCTCTTTGAGCATTTGAAAAATATAACACGTGAAAAAATGATGTACATACATGATTTATAGGATGTATGGATATTCTATATCAGATTTTTTGTTGGAAAATCTAAGCCATCATTACCCTGAGAGAGGGCAATCAAGAAGAGTAGAAGAGCCCCAAATATGTATTTTCAGAGTCCATTTACCATACATTGGAAAAGATGAAGAAAGTGATAACTGTAATCAATTTACCTTTACCTTGATCTCAATCTAGAATTTTGAACCATTTACTTTTGTTTTCTCCCAATCCTGGCCACAGCAGTTTTTATTTTTTTCTTTCACTTTTTAGCTACTCATTAAGAAAACATGAGAAATAAGTGAGGCTTCAAGAGTGGTTTGAGATCGTATGTCCACCCCAAATTTTAAAGGGTACTCTGCAATTTGGTATTTACAGTTTCTCCTTTCCTTACGTTTATCTAGGGCTCTGGCTTCAGATCTGCCATTAAAGTTTGTATGTATATTGTGTGTGTGTTTTAGATGGTTGTCTTCAATTAGAGAATAATACCTCTGTGGCGGCATCTTGGGCGTAGTCATTTTTTCTTCTTATTATCTGGGTATATTTTGCTTAGAGATAAATATATTTATCCTCCATCTTTTTTGTTTATTTGTAGAAAGTGACTTATTTAGAGAGAGAGAGATAAACAGGAGAAGGAGAGAGAAAGAAACAGCTAACTTTCACACTGAGTGAGAGAATCCAGAAAGATGGAATGCAGGAGAGGAAAGCAGCTTCCACACTGAGTAGAAGGGAATAGAGATGGAGTTTAGGAGGAGAAGAGAGGCTTCCACAAAGGGAGTGTTCGTGGAAGGGGATCCAAACATGGAGTCCCAAGGGGTGTGGAAGAAGGGGACTTTTAATCTGGGAGGAACCCCCACCTTCTCTAAGACCCCAGGC
Organism: Cacajao melanocephalus; assembly: GCA_963573385.1. Lineage (NCBI taxonomy): Eukaryota > Metazoa > Chordata > Mammalia > Primates > Pitheciidae > Cacajao > Cacajao melanocephalus. The sequence goes on from CAUYLG010043984.1 coordinate 188,798, forward strand.
CAATGAAAGGAGTTCCTTAGAACTTCTGCTGGAGTGATTGACCTGTAGTTTCTTCCTACGCCCACAAAATTCACACACAAACCTTAAATCTCCCGGATGGAGAGAGATGGGAGGAGGGCATTGCACTATGAAGTTCTTGTCCTTAAAATGACGCCCCCTTGTGGACCCGGAAAGAGAACACATTCCCTCATTTCCCCAACCCGAACAGGAAAACCCAACTTCTGTTGGAATTACAGACCTCGATCCTCTTTACTTCCTGCTGAAATGGGGCATAGAAGGGGCCCTGCAGTTGAGGTTTCCTCTAGAGGGGAGCCTTTCATGGGTACAGGTTGATCTAGAGGTCCACTATAGCACCCACGAGCCAAGGACATCCGAGGTTCCAGTGGCAGGATTATTTGTGACCTTAAGGTTCTATAAGAAACAAGTGTGACAAGGTGGTTAAAGATGAAAAGCCCAGAGGCCAACAAATATAAATGGTTATAAATGAGCCTAGGAGAGAACAGAGCCAGGTTCTTGAAGGTCTTTAGCCCTTTGTTTGATTGATTCCTGACTTCTATGTTTAAAACAACACTTAACTGGTTTACGAAATAGCATTTTTCCTAGGAAGAGACAGATTCCCTTCCCACTATGAAAATGATAATCGGAGTTTGAAATATAGCAAAGTTGAGGGTTATAGTCCTGTTAATGCCAGGATATAAATTAGGCTTATGAGTGGTTACTTCCCTGAGGATCTTGTTGGAAAAGCAGATGCAGATCTTCTAAGGGCTCGCAGGGATACGAAGGGTTGTCTCCTGGAACTTCAGGCTGCGGAGTAGAGGATCTATGACTTTCCTCAGGAAGTATCCAAGGCTTCAGCTGAGTGTGATGAATCCATGAGTCTATTTTCACAACCTTAACTGCCTTTGGAGTGGACGGAATGACCAAAAATGGTCCTTCCCATGATGGGCCTAGAGAAGGAGAGTCTGAGGGGAGAGAATTAACAAGCACCAAGTCTCTAGGGCAGGAGAGAAATACTGAGAAGGCCATGCAGTGTCTAGGAGAAGATTAACTTCCTGGACTTCTATGGTCCGCTTCACCCGGGGCTCTGTGAGGGTGACAGCTTGTGCTGGCACTTGCTCCAGGAACCCTCAGTCCTGCCATTAGGTTATCTGGTCAGACACCTCAGGCCCTGAGAACCTTCGTCCCCTGGGACAGTGTGCTTTCCAGTGATTCCCTTGGCACAGCGGGCATGGACAAGATGGTGATCCATTCCTCTGGGGACAATTTCTTACAAAACGTCCCTTCAGACTGAACTGGTAACAAGTTCTGCCAGACTGGCGGCTAACCCAAGCCTTTCCCTCATTTGAGCCCCTAGGGTCTGCTTGCCTGAAAGCCATGACTAAGGCTGATCTCTAGTTTTTCTTTCAGCCTCTTCCTCCTGGTCTCTATTATAAAACACCGAGGTTGCCTTGTTCAGTAATGATTCTAGGCTCTGCTCTGGTCCCAAAGCCAGCTTCTGGAGCTTCCTCCTGATATCTGCTGCTGAATAAGTAATAAACTTGTCTTTTAGTATTAACTGACCCTCTCTGGAGTCTGGTGACGGGGTGGGGGGAGGGGTGTGTACTTCCTTAAGCCTCCCACAATCACTCAAGGAAAACTGTTGGGTTTTCTTCCCTTCCGTTTGGGGGTTAGGTTTTTCATTCGGCAGAGGGTAATTTGGCCACACTATTTGGCAGAGAAAAATGAGCTGCTTCTTCCTTAAATACTGTGTGTCAAATTGGTCCTAATTTTCCAGTATATACTTTAATGGACTTGAGCTTGGGAATAGAAGCACCCATCTGAAATCGAACACAAGGGATGCCCGCATCCCTGGTTAAAGAAATTATAGCCACTTTGACCTGAGGCATCCCCTAGGTAAAATGTGTACTAAAATGAAACGTCTTTCAGTCAGTACCCCAAAATTTCGTGTGCCCAAGATGCATGATCCATCTTACCAGAGGGCCTCTTATGTACCGGATTTGAATCACAACCTACCAGCATCATAGGACCACTCTCACTGCCTGCATGACCTCCAGTGACTACCATAGAGGTGTGGAATGAGAGGGGCTATTGGTTTGGGTAGTCACGTACCAATAAGCCCCGATGAGGCCACTGAGGCTCAGGAAATGGGTATCAATATTTCCCAGCAAAAGTCCAATTTACACAGGCCAATTTATAGAACTGCCCCAGAAGGGTAAACTTCTAGGGAGGGGCCATTAGAGCACATAGTTCAAAGAAGGCAGGCCACGTGGCTGAGGCTGGAACAATACCCTCAGGACCCGGGCCTCCTCTCCCCTAACCCATCTTCCCTTGTTGGAAAATGCTCTTAAGGTTATGAGACCTGCCATTGACTATTTGGGCCTGGAACCAGTTTAACCATGATCTTCTAGATGGAAAAGTTCTGCCAGAGAGAGAGAGCCACTCCTAAGCAAGACAAATTACACACCAAACACAAAGTCCCATATCCTTCAGCTTCTGAATTTCCCCAAAAGGTTTCATCAAGTCAAGACTGACTCTGCAAGGGATTTCAACCCTCAACCTGGCAGTTGCAGGCCCTATACCTTAACCAACTCTGCAAACAGGCAACTTGCATTAAGGGAAGGAGAAAGCTTTCTTAAGCCTTATTTTGAATGAGAACGCTGTGCCCTGAGGCAATGTGGCCTGCCTAAAAGTCGGGTGGGGCTGACCGCCATCATCCACTTCGGCTGCTTCCTTTCCCTTAGAGCCGCAGAGGCAGAGGAAAAAAGCCGCTTGAGGCATCAGTTTAAAAGCCGCCTGCCCTGCTGGGCCCGTGAGTTCCCCCGCCCCCGCGGCTTTCAGTCACCATGTTGACCCCGCCAGAACCACTTGTACACCTGGGCCACTTCCCAAGCTACTGCCCACACAGAGACCTGTGGCCGGCAGACAGACGCCCTGGGGAGCCTTTTTACCCTGCTGCCTGGGACTGGGGAATGCCAGAGAGGCCTGCCAGAGCCATGCCCCAGGCTGCCTTGCGCCCCGTAGGCTCCGGTTGTACCTCGCCCCTCCCCGTTGTTTTCTCCAGTCTGAGGCTGCGCACTGGGTTCTACCCCTCGGGCTGGGCTGCTCCCGACAAGCAAGGAGTGAAAGGTCAGGGGGCAGTACTCGCCCGCTGTGCCCCGCAGGCTCCCTCAGGTTTTGGTCCCAGAAATAATATCCTAAGGATAGAGAAGGAGACGGAAAGCAGAGACAGAGCTTGAAGGTAAAAAAAAAAACTGTGCTTTTAATTCTGGCTGGGCCGCCGCTTAAGAGGGGCTGCGTCGAGGGGCTGCGTCCTGCCTGCGAGGCGCCGCTGCTCAGGTTCCCCAAAGCGCTCCCTGGATGCGTTGCTTCAGGTATTCTTAAAGAGACAGAACAGAATGGGGCTGGTTTTACTCACGGTTTTGAAGTCTTCTTCTCTGGCTGTACCCCTCTTCAGGTGTACCCGTCTTCTGGTATACCCCTCTCCTGGCTGGCTCGGCAAAATGTAATATTGGGGTTCAGGGGTTCAGGGTGCCTTCGCTCCCCTGTGAGGATGTTTCTCCAGGTTCTTGGCTTCCTGCCCTCTCAAGAATGAGAGTGAGGACCATGGTGCACTACGCAGTAAATGCCGGACTCAAAAGTGTTTGTAGAAAGTGATTTATTTAAAGAGAGAGAAACAGCTAACTCTCACACTGAGTGAGAGAATCCAGAAAGGTGGAATGCAGGAGAGGAAAGCAGTTTCCACACTGAGTGGAAGGGAATAGAGAGAGATTGAGTTTAGGAGGACGAGAGAGTCTTCCATGAAGGGAGTGTTCATGGAAGGGGATCCAAACATGGGAATCCCTGTTTATCCTCCATTTTAACACCGAAGAGATGGGTATAAAAACAGTTGGATCCAAATGTTAAAAGTAAAATGGGAAATTCTCTTTGAGCAGAGTGTGCAAGGAAAGCAGTATTTTTGTACAGTTTGCTATTGTTTTATGAATCTTTAATATATTAACACACTGATGTTTAAACTCGGCTGCATATTCACTCTGAAATGCAAGATGTCATTCCAGACCTTCCCAGACATGTTAATTCCTTTAAGTTGGTGTCAGCTGTTTCAAATCTCCCACCTTTATCAAGGTATAATGGAATGAATTACAGTTTCTAGTTCTTAGAAACAGCTAGAAAATTTGTTCAGCTTGATCCTTTAAAAAGTAAATGGCCAGTCCTTAGTTGTGTTTCCTGGATAGTTTATGACTTTCAAGGAGTTATTTCAATGACTTCTCTTGGTAACTGCCAAGCCATCTCCTGTATTTGATTTAGTTTCTAGGAGATATTTTCTAGAAAAAGAAGAGAATGCTTGCAACAAAGATAGCAAATAGAACTACTGAATGTTACCCTTTTCCTGTTGGAAATAAGCAAATGTTTGATTGGTTTCACCAGCCTGGATCAAGTTGCTTTGTGGATGACTCTCACCTGGAGATCTGGTGTGAGAGACTGAGTACTGAAGTCTTGAGAGCATAGTGGGAACGAAAGGCTGAGACAAGAGCACCAAACTCAGAAGAACTTAGAGCAATGTCAGGAACTGAGATGTGGAACCTGGAAGCTAAAGAGAGCATGACGATTTGGGCTGAAGTCCAGGTGGTCAGACAGGAATTCAGTGCCCATGTACTTATGGGCATTCTGAGGTTAGGTTGGGTTCATTTATAGGATTTTGGGTGCGACTAAGAGACAAGATTCACACTGGCCAAACCCACCTACTATATTTTAGAATAACACATCTTATCTTTTACATAAAGATATCTTTAATTTGTTTCAAAACTATGTCTTTTGAGTTTTATAATGTATTGAAGAAGGGGATGAGGTTAAGTTTAGAACATTCTATATTTTCTATTTGAGGGTTTAAATTATGAATGAATGAGTGTATGAATTAGATCTTTTTATAAGTTAACTGGCTCCATCTCCTTTGCTTTATAAAATAGCTTTATGTGTGGTTTCATGACAGAAAAATCCAGCCTTGAAGGTTTTCCCAACAAAACTATAACTTTCACTTAAGGTTTTCTTTTTCTGACTCCCATACATTCTCAACACACACACGCACACACATGCACATTTTACAGTGAAGTCTAAGATATTCCTCTGGAATGTCATTTTTTAGGGTTCTCTAACTTTTTAAACCCTTCTCTTTCTTTTTTAAAACTTCTGTTTTCCCTTCTATTCCCACAACCCGTATAAACCTCACCCAGAGTGTACCTCTAATCCACTAATTTACTGCTCTAGTCATGAAATGTAACTTATTCAGTAAGGTGGTGGTTGTTGTTTTTTTATTCTTATGAGAATCTCAGAAAAAATCATGAAAATTGCTTTTATTGGTCAGAATGTCCACGTGCTTCAAAGTTCTGATATTTTAATATCTGATCAGGAGAGAAGAAAGTCTTTCACAATGGAAATTAAATCATTTATACAAGGTTTGAAATTTGAGATAAAAATAAGACCATAGAAATATATTCAGAGATTTAGCCTGAAAAGAACTGGGACTTGAGGTCATCATCTGAAACAAAGTGAACATTATTATTTTAAAATAATTATAGAGATGGTTCGAGTAAGCCTATAGTTCTAGGAAATTGCTTACAGAGTTACTATAAATACTTAACACTAGTCTGTGAATCTACTGATGAGTAGATTTTGTGTAAGTCACTCACAAATGACTCAGTGGACAAATTTTATCTCAGAAAGAGGGTGCCCTATAGGAGTTAAAATTATGATGTTGAGAATTCCTAGATGATGTCACCAGAATCTGAAAACACTACTGTGGATGCAGTAGTGATGCTATCTGCATTTTCTGGGTCTAACTTCTGACAAGGAATCTGAGTTTTCTGGCAAGCAGAATGCACATCAGAGTACACAAGGGGCATGTTTTGGCAACTTCCACCTGAGCACACGTGCACAGCTTCCTGTTTTGGTTTGATAGCTTCCCCTGGGCTTTTGTCAATGCAAAATTACCCACACAGAAATGGGTTGCCCATGTCTTATTTTGGGAAAGCTTGCTTCACATTATCTTTGCTGTTTTATTCTACTAACCCCTTTTCCTCTTTTATTTTACACTAGCATTTTAAATGTCATTTCATTTGTCTGTGAGAAATACTCCCCCCTCCCACCTTCTTAGGCTTATTTCTCTTGTTATCTGTTTTCTTTTTCCTCTCTAGGCAGTGCCTTGTTACTGCTTTATTTGTTTGCAATATTAATTATCTGCTTAAATGTTCTAAGATACGCAATGTTAATTCATTTGGTCAATGATTTAAAAATATTTGTGAGCCTCTCACTTCTCCACCTGTATATATACCTTGGAGGTAGGACAAAGGTACCTTAAATGTTCATTGTACTTTGAAGTTTATACAGTTTGGGTTGGGAGTTATACTTTCACAAATCATGGCACAAAAATAAAAAATGAAGGTTCCTATAAAAGGTAATAATGAAATGCTATAAGGCATTTTCTCATGTGCTTTTTGATCTGTGTGTGTGTGTGTACTCCTTTGTGAAGTGCCTGCTCAAGTCTCTTGCCCATAATTTTCCACTGGATTTTTTAAAAATTGTATTATAGAAATTGTTACATAGTTTAGGTACAAGTCCTTTGCGTGCATATATTGTACATACATACATGTGGCTTTTGAACCTATTTTCTTACGATTTTAATTTCTATGAAGTCTACTATATCTTTATGTTTTTCCTTTAATAGTGAGTGCTTTCTGTGTCTTGTCAAAGGAATTTTTGGTTATTCTAAAGTCATTAAGATATATGCTCGTGTTTTCTTTGATGTAGGTCTACATAAATCATTAGAGAAATGTGAATTAAGACCAATGAGTTACTACTACACAGTCACTAGAATGGCTAAAACTGAAAGTCTGACAATACCAAGTGTTGTTGAGGATGTGAAGCAAGTGGAATCATCATACATTCATAATGAGAATATAAAATGACAAAACGACTTGGGAATTAGTCTGGTAATTTCTCATATAGCTAAACATATGCCTAACCTGTGACTCAGCACTTATACTTTTAGGTTTTTCTAAAAAGAAGTGAAGACATGTGTCAACAGAAAGATTTGTACAACAATGTTCAAAGCATTCTTATTCGTAATAGCCAGCCACTCCAATGTCCATCAATAAGACAGTAGATAAATAAACTTTATTGTATTCATAGAATATCACTTGGCAATAAAAATATACAAATTACTGATATACACAAATAATATAAATTATTCTCAAAATGCTGAGCTAAATAAGTTTTCCACAAAAGAGTATATGCTATATGATTTCATTTATATAACTGCCAGAATAGGTAAAACTCACCTGTGATGAAATAAAGCAGTGGTTCTGTGGTCTGAATGTTTGGGCCTCCCTCAAACTTATATGTTGAAATCTACTTATCACGGTGATGGCATTAGGAGGTGGGGACTTTGGGAGGTGGTTAGGTCAGCAGGGCAGAGCCCTTATAATTGGGATTTACTGCCCTGAATCCCTATTAAAAGGCTCCAAAAATCTGTCTTCCCCCTTCCACCATGTGAGAAAACAGCAAGAAGGCACTATCTATGAATCAGAAAACAGGCCCTCATCAGACACTGAATCTGCTAGTGCCTTGATCGTGGACTTTCTACCTTCCTAAGTTGTGGGAAATAAGTGTCTGTTTTTTGTAAGTCACTCAATTTACAGTATTTTGTTAGGGCAGCATTATGCCAACTGTAACAAGGGGGGATTGACTGGAACAAACAAGGGGGAAGTGTTCTTGGGCGATGGAAATGTTATATATATTGATAGGAGTGCGAGTTATACAACTGTTTATATTCATCAACACTGGGGGAATGTACATTTAAGATTTGTGCATTTCATTGTATGTAAACAACACCTCCTTAAATCAGTGAAAAAGCTCTAGAGGGCAGATTTTGAAATTAATTGATTAGAAATATGGCATATTGGTTTACATTTTGGGTTATACTCAGAAGGCTCAAATCGTCGTTCTGAAACTCATTAACTGTCAAAGTCTGGTAAGTGACATAACGTCCCTGGACTTGTTTTCCCTTTGCAGAGCTAGAGTAATACCTTCTTTAAGAGATGTTTTGGAAATGTACGTAAATCACAAGGGCTGACATAATGTGTTAAGAAATTAATCTATTGACTAATTTTCCTCCTTTTTTTTCTTTCTTCTTGTTTATTATTCAGTAAAGTGTCAAGTATAGCTGTCAGGTTTTGATTGCTGCTGTTTGGGAAGATGATGAATTGTTAACAAAAATACAGAGCACACTAGTAAGATCATACCTGGGAGAGAATAGTGAGTCCTCTAATGAATTTGAGACAAATAGGGATGTCCTGAATGTAGTGGCAGTAATGAGGCTCAAATTTGGGAGAGAAATCAGAAAAGGAGCTTTGGATTTGAGGTGTGGTGAACAGATAAACCAGATCTCTGGGGATGGGGAGGGTCTAGAAGGGTGTGACTTGTAGTATTTGCTGATTTCCATGCTATACTATACAACATGACCAATTTCAAGTTACCAAACCAGATTGCAAAATTCCTGAATATTTATCAGTCAGCTCTTTCCAGCTGGTGATTGCCACCTCCAGCAAACTACTAGATCTGAGTCATCTGCTGAGACAGAGAATGAGAAAGATACACATATTTTCTCTCCTTATACCAGGTCTTCTTGCTTGCAAGATACATTGAGTTTAATTAAATTCTTTTGCTATGAATCCCCATTTCTCTGTGTCTCTCTACAGCTCATGCCATTTTCAGCCATGTATAAAAAAATACCTTACCCTCCTGTGCCCACTACCTTTAAAGAGGGCCTTCTTTTTATAATACAGAGGCCACCCAGGGGCCACCAGGCCTCAGTCGGGGAGAGATTTAAGCATAGCCTCACATTGTGAAAAGAGCAACTTTTCCTTTCTTTTCCTCAGTGCTAGGTTTCTGCCTCACTTAAGAAAATATTTCATTCTCTCCTTGCTGGGAAAGACAGGGACACTTTCAATCCTAGTTAATCATCTCCTACCTCCTATTCCTCCCCCTGCCCAGTGCATAAGTCTGTCTGCGTGAACTGCAAGTGTGACAGAGCTGTTTTCATGAGCTGGACGAATACTGACAAACCACTGAATGGGGTTTAAACCTCTATGTAATGTCATGGAGTTGTTAGCAATAAGAGTACTTTTGTCAAGAGCCCAAGAAGACTCTTCTTAACTTATAGGCCAACTAAACACTCTGTTAAAATTACATTTCCAGAAATTTTTTTGTCCTAAAACTAATAGGAATGTAAAGAATTTTTTGCTCAAGGATGTTTCTTTTCAGCATTACTTTTTATAGCAAAATAAAATGAATAAAAACCCACCAAAACTATATGCCCATGTTTTCACAGTAAAATGTGACATACTCATTAAAAACAACATTATGTAGTCCTTAAGATTTTTATTTATTTATTCATTTATTTTGAGACAGAGTCTTGCTCTATCACCCAGGCTGGGGTGCAGTGGCATCATCTTAGCTCAGTGCCACCTCCACCTCCTGGGTTCAAGCAATACTCCTGCCTCAACCTCCTGAGTAGCTGGGACTAAAGGGATGTGCCACAACACCCGGCTAATTTTTTGTGTTTTCAGTAGAGACAGGTTTTCAACGTGTTAGCCAGGATGGCCTTGTGATTCACCCTGACTTCATGATTCACCCACCTTGGCCTCCCAAAGTGTTGGAATTACAAGTGTGAACCACCGCGCCCTGCCATCCTTAAGATTATCAATGAAAAAAGTTTTATTCTAACAAAACATATTTATAATATACTTAAGTATGGTATTTACCATTTTAACTCTGTTAAAAACATGAAGAGAGAAATGATTGGAAATAATTTTTTCAAACTATTAAGTCACTATTATTACAGTGATTTTTCTTTTGGTGGTGGGATTATGGCTGGTTTCTTCCTTCTTTTCTGTGCACTTATGTGCTTTTCCTGTTTTCCAAATGTTCTGTACAACAAGCAAAAAATATCTTTCAATAAATTCCCAGTGCCCCCAGAAATCACACTTATATTTCACTACTTTTTGTTTATGGATTCCAGCTTTTTTTAAATTCAAAAGCATTTGAAATTTATAGTCAAATTATTTTTGCAACACATATAAGACAAATATCTTGTACCCTAAAAATAGGCTCCTTCAGCTGTGATGTACAGTGGTGTCACCTCTCTGGTTATTTTCTTCTGTGCTTCAATAAAGCAAGCTAGTTTAAAAAATAAAAACCGGCCGAGCGCGGTGGCTCACGCCTATAATCCCAGCACTTTAGGAGGCCAAGAGAGGCGAATCACGAGGTCAAGAGATTGAGACCATCCTGGCCAACACGGTGAAACCCCATCTCTACTAAAAATACAAAAAAAAAAAAAAAAAAAAAAAAAAGCCGGGCGTGGTGGGGGGCGCCTGTGGTCCAAGCTACTTGGGAGGCTGAGAATCGCTTGAACCCAGGAGGCGGAGGTTGCAGTGAGTCGAGATTGTGCCACTGCACTCCAGCCTGGTGACAGAGCAAGACTGCATCTCAAAAAATAAATAAATAAATAAATACCTGCCGGGTATTGTGGCTCACGCCTGCAATCCCAGCACTTTGGGAAGCCGAGGCAGGTGAATCACAAGGTCGGGAATTTGAGACCAGCCTGGCCAAAGTGGTGAGACCCTGTCTCTACTAAAAATACAAACATTAGCCGGGCACAGTGGTGGGCGCCTATAATCCCAGCTACTTGGGAGGGTGAGGCAGAATTGCTTGATCCTGGGAGGCGGAGGTTGCAATGAGCCGAGGTCGCGCTACTGCTCTCTTGCCTGGGCAACAGACCAAGACTCCATCTCAAAAAATAAAATAATAATAATAATAATAATAAAACACTTAAGCTTTCCTCACTGTGAAGTACCTTTAACTTGTTGGTGATTCAGTCTTCAAACCCTTTTAAATGTGTGTGTGTGTGTATGTGTATATGTATACATATGTATATGAGTTGTATATTTTCAACATCTTATGAAAAATTTCAAACATACAGAAAAGCTAAAAGAAAGGGTACAGTTTATACTACTAATAGATCTATCAGCTAGATTATATAATTAACATTTTAGTATCTTTGCTTTTTACCCATTCATCAATCCATCTTATTTTTTTTGAAACATCTCAAAGTAAGTAGCAGATAAGAGTACACTTTGCTCCTAAATACTCTTCCACGCGTATCTTTAACTAGAAGAGTTCAATCTTTTTCACTTTCTTTTCTTGCTTTGGGGGTAAAATTTATGTGTAATGGAATGTTAAAATCTTTAGTTACCAGTCAGCAAGTTTTGACAAATGTGTATGTCTATGTCACCTAAACTCCTGTCAAAATATAGAACATCACCATAATACAGGAAATTTCTTCATGTTTCTTCTAAGTCCCTGAACTGTCCATCCCAGAGCCAATCATTGTCCAGATTTGATTCCACAATATAATTGTTTTTTCAAGGCTAGAACTGCATATGAATGGACTCATACAGCGTGCAGTCTTTTGTGCCTGGCTGTTTCACTCAGCATAATGTCTTTGCTGTTCATCCATGGTGTTTTGCTTTTTAGTCGTTTTCTTTTTGTTGCTGAGTTGTCTCCCATTGTATAAGAGATTGTTTAGGTATCCATTTTCCTGTTGATGGATACCTAGGTTATTCCACATTTTAGTAATATGAACAGTCTTGTACAAGTCTTTTTGTAGGCATCTGTTTTCATTGCTCTTGGGAAAATACTTAGGAATAGAATCGCTAGGTCGGAGGGTAGATGTGCATCTGGGTTTTTTTTTTTTACTTCTCAAATTTTTCCAGAGAGATTTCTCATCTTATACTCCAACCCACAATTTATAGGAATCTCATTTTTCTCTATATTCTTGGCAACACTTGGCATTGTCAATCCCTTTCTTAAAAAATTTAGCTTTGTTATGTATGTTTAAGTACCTGAATTGTGTCTTTTACTATATATATTTAAGGTACATGAATTGTATTTTTTAAATGTTGAAATATTTGGTCAATTTCTTTGCTGTCTAAAGAAGGAAAAAGCAAGAGGGAAAAGTTTTGCTCTAACAAACCTAGACTTCCTGAGTCCACAGCATATTGAAATTGGCAAAATTCTAGTATTTTGTAAGAATCCATTTTTCTTTCATGAAGAACTGTGTTTTCCCAAGATTTAAATGGTAATTACTGTAGGTTCACTTCATCATTATCATCAACATGATTGTTGGTTCCTCCTCCTAAGTTCTTCTGTTTCTCCACTTCCCAATTCCTTAAGACTATCTGTAGGGACTATGGAGTTGCTTCATACATTCCAGGCATCTTTGTCAGATAATTTCCTCTGTCTCATGTATCCTTAGGCTGTAGGCATTTGTGTCCATGGATCCTTTTCTTAATCTAAGAACATTTTGAGAAAGGAAATATTTAATTTACCTTAGCACAGCCACTTGCACCCAGTAGGTGCTGACTAAACATTTATTGAATGTGTGATTGTGAGAGATGATGGAGTGGTGAAGAACACAAACCCTAGGGCTAGACTCTTCCACCTACTAGCTGTGTGATATCAAGCAGGTTGCTTACTCTCTCTGAGTCTCAATTTCCATCTGAATAATGAAGATAATAAAAGTACTTACCTTACTGAAGTTTTGTGCGGATTAATGAGTTAATTTTTAAAAAGCCTTTAGAAGAATGCCTAACATACTATAAATCTATACAAGTAAAATGAAACCAAATCATCTTTGGATCACATATGCAATTTTATAGAAAACACTGTCTTTCTAAATTGGTGTCTACCCTATTTGAAAATTTTTCTTAAAAATAACAACAAACAATAAGCAATAATTCAATCTGAAACTACTTCTTTCAAGTATTCTAGTTCTGTTATTCCAGAATTTGGTGAGCGAATCTACCCATTATGATTTTGTAGCCTTTGATCATATGTCTCTTATCCTCCAGATTTTCAGACTAAATCTGTCTGTAACACCTTTTATTCTTTTCTTATCTTGGGTCTTCTATTATGTTTTCCTTGAAGTGCTCTGATTAGATCTGCAATACTTGAGATGTAAATTATACTCCCATTTTTTTTTTAAACAAAGAGAAGAGCAATGTAATCCTTAGTGGTCCTAAATATTATTCAACTTATCTTTACATTCAATTTTTTTATATATGAAAGGAATGCATTTTTAACAATGAAATAAACACCAAGCATTGACATTACTTATTAACAGTATTTATGGTTGATGGGCCCCACATATTCTGAAAGGTTATGTTGTCATTCTTTTAAGAAGATTTCAGAGTTTTCTACTGAAAGAATTTGAAAATCAAGACTTGGAAGGGTCCTGAGAGCAACTTTCTATAGAGGAAAAGGCTAAACAGTACCTCCAAGTCTTCAGTTGCAGTGATAGTATGGCTTTGTTTTCCTTCACTGGACTAGGCTCCATAACTAAGCGTCTTATATTTGGAGTCAAAACGCATCTTTGACTTCCTACAACATAGAGAAAACATGCTTACAAAATCAAAGGAAAGCATTGACTATTGTGACCTGTTTAACATATTTCTCTGCTTTGCTTCGGATGAGAGATTTCAAATCTCATCATAAATGTGGTGAAAAATATTGAATTGGGAAACACTAACATTGTCTTTCCATATTGATTCATCTTCTGTTTGTAACTTGAGAACAAGAAAAAGATATTAATGGTCACCTTGGCTGTTTCCTTGTGACCTCCAACATGGCTTGCATTTAAAATTGAATCTGGTCTGAGGTGTCTAGGGGTGGGGAGTGGAAATCTACAGGGTGCAGAATAAAGGCTAGATGTGTCCACTTGGTATTAAAGAAATGCTTCTGCAAGCAAAACAAGAACAATATTTGGTAAAAATGAGTGTTGTTTTCCCCTGCTCCAGCATCTGTTTGCGTTTACAATGGCCGCAGTGTTTTTCTTTACCTGGTAGGTGGCCTCTCCATGTATCGATGAGGCACTGCGTGAAAATGTGTCTCCTTATGTTGGAGGGAAATTTGTTTTCACTTCTTTTCCCTGCTCTCCTGTGCCTCCCTTTGTTCTAATCATACATGTGAGGAGAAAAGCCAGTGATATCAGCAATCATTTTCTTCTCCAGCCACTTTTTGGAGTTAATAATTCAAACAGATCTTTTACAAACTCATTTTATTCTTAGAAATGGCCTTATTGCTAACAGTCTGCTCTCCAGTTGTACTTTATCAAGCAGCAGATCTGTTGTAAAATGTGATGACTGGATTTCATCTGTTTTGCCACCCCCTAAGAATTCATTGCCCACAGTGCTTCAACTGCTGTTATAAGAGACAGTTTAATTTTTGTGGTACATTGATTGATAACTGGGCTCCCTGGTAACATGGTCGTCCTTGAATAGGACTGCTGTTTTCTAGGTCTCAGATCCCCTGAAGATGCTACATAACTCCCTGTATGAAACAAATCTTCCACACCCTAATAGTAACATACCAAAGCCCCAAATGAACAGAAAATACACACAAATACCTATAGGTATCTTCATGCCTGTAGGTGATATAATATGGGAAGGGAAGTTCCCCTCAGTCTTAGGTATGATGAAATCAGAGAAACAGAAAAAACAGACAGCCAACCCACAACCAACCAAACAAAACTGGAAGACTTGCCACAATTCTGAAAAGTTCTCTAAACTGGTCTCTACTAAGTAATAAAATTGCAGGTACTTCTCTACTCCTTGAAAAGCTTTTCCGTAGCTCTCAGGTGAACCATATAGGATACCTGCTATGTAACTTCAAATTAAAAAATAATAGTAATAATAACAATGAAAGAGAGGGCAAAAAAAGTTGGCAAAAAGGAGAATTGTAAAAATCATGAAAACAAGGGGTAGAAGGATTTGTCAGAGAGATTTGAATTTCTAAGTTATGGGACCAATCTTGTCATCAGCTTATGAAAAATCAATTTTTAAACAAAACTCTCATTATTCTTTTCAGTATATCGAGGCCAGAAACTTCATGTTTACACACACCTCAAAGAAGAGGACAATGATGTAGGTCCTAATAAAACCATCACTCCTGGTTAATAAATTTGCTAAGCCTGCTGCATGGAAGAAAGTTGAGGGCTTGGTTAAAATTTTAGCAGATAATTTAGCACAAAATAAGTTCTTAGGAGACTAACATGCCTGATGATTTTGATGAAATCTCTTTCTTCCCAACCATGTACATCCACCGACTCTGCATTTGGTGGCAATGTTAAGGTGGAAGGTCACAAGTTCTAGTCTGACATCTCATGTTGCTTCATTAATGCTTGGCCTGGTCCCCTGTGACCACTCCTATGTCCATTTTCAAATCAATTCCTACTCTGCCTACTTTCTTTTTGTTTGAGTTAAATGCGATGGTTAGATAAAACTATCTTTATATTGAATGTTATTCATTCAAAAAATATTTATTGAGAAACTACAATGCTTCAGGCACTAGGAGCTGGTGATTTAGTAATGAACAAGACAGAAAAAACTTCTGCCTTCTTGGACTTTGCATTCTAGTGAGTGAGAGGAATAATAAAGTATGTAAACAAAGTAAATGAAATAAGATAGTGATAAGGGGTCAGGTGCAGTGGCTCATGCCTGTAACCCCAGCACTTTGGGAGGCCAAAGTGGGCGAATCGCTTGAGCCCAGTAGTTCGAGACCAGCCTGGGTAACATAGTGCAACCACATCTCTATTATAAATACAAAAATTAGCTGGGCATGGTGGCACATGCCTGTAGTTCCAGCAACTTAGGAAGGTGAGGTGGGAGAATCGCTTGCGCCTGGGAGCCAGAGGTTGCAGTGAGCCAAGATCCCACCACTGCACTTCAGCCTGGGTGACAGAGCCAGATCCTGTCTCATAAATAAATAAATAAATAAAAATAAAAAGATAATGATAAGGGCTAATAGTCAAGAAAAGAGGGTAGGAAAGTTTTAGATAGAGTAGCCAAGGGTGGCCTCACTGATAAAATGATTTTGATGAAAGATTTAAAGAGAGTCGGGGAAGTGGCCATGCAGATATTTGGTGGATTAGCAATCCAGACAGACAGAAGAGCAAGTGCAAAGGCTGTGGGGCTGGGACATGCCTGACGTTTTTATCAGGAAAGCCAAAGAGGCTGCGATTTCCGAAGTAGAGTAAATGAAGGAGACAGTTATAGATGACGTCACAGAGGTAATGAAGACCAGGCCACATAGGATCTTACAAGACATGAAAGCAACATTGGCTTTTGCTCTGAGTCCCATGGGAAGCCATTGGAGCTTTCTGTGCACAAAACATTGGAGGGTTTTGTGCAAAATAATGAATCTTATGTTGACTGAGAATAGATGAAAAGAGTGCAAGGGTGGATGGTGAGAAATCAGTTAGAAGGCTACAGAAGTTATTCAGAGAGGATTGGACCAGGGTGATGGTAGTAGTGGTAGTAGGGTAGTCATGTTCTGGATATATCTTTGTGGTAGAAACAACCAAATTTGAAGATGCCTGTTAGAGAGTAGAGTTATGGCTACCATCAAGGTATAAATCTAAGTGACTGATAGAATGGAGATTCAATGAACTGAGGTGGGGAAGATAGGAGGATGTTTTCCTGTGGCATGTGTGTGTAAAGACACTGAGTTTGGACATGTTAAGAGTAAGATGTCTATTAGGTATTCAAGTGGAGGTAGCAAGTAAACACTTGGAAATATGAGTCTGCAGTTGAGGAAGAAGGCAAAGTTGGAGATAGAAATTTGAGTATCATCAGCATATAGTTGGTTTTTGAAGCCATGAGACTAGATGAGGTCCCTTAGATCACCTCTTAGAGAAGGCATCTATGAACTGAATGTTGGGGTTCAGGGAGATGAGGAGAAACTAGCCATTGAGGCTGATAAAGAGTGACCAAAAAGAGAACCATGTCGTAGAAGACAAGGGAAAAACATGTTTCAAGGCAGATAGAGTGATTGATCGCTGAAAGGTCACATGTCGCTGAAGGACAAATAAGATGGGAATCATTTAAAGGAATTTAGTGACCACATTGAACAATATAGCGTTGATCAGTAACTTTCAGAATAACTTATATCTGTTCAGCACAAGGTCTGAAGTAACCCAAAACAGTTTATCAACCTCTATGGATTAAATCAAAGAATGAGATCAGGGGTAAGTAACTTGTTTTAAAGAAGGATGGAGTGAGGGAGATATTGAGAGTTCTAAGTTCCTTACCACCACCTTCTTACACACTAAAGTGTTGAAACAATGTAATACTCAAAACAAACAAGCAAGCAAACAAACAAATAGAACATCATCTGAATAGTAATATATGCAACGGTCTTCGATGGAAACCATGACAACAGGGAAAAGAGGCCTTGTAAAAAAATGTGTGTGTGCTTCTGCTCTGCTTTCTCAATGTATTTATCACATCATGGCCTTGGCAAGAGGAAGAGGTAGAGAAAAATAAATAACTGATTTCTCATCTTTCGGAAGAAAACAAAACTGGTCTGATGTAAGTGGTTAAAAGTCCTCTCTATAGTTGTCAATTTAAATGTAAAGCAGCAATTTTTAAAAATGGATGGGAGTGCAGTTGTGTGGGTGGATTTGGTAGGGCGTTTAATTTTGCTACAGAGTGGAAGGTAATCTTGGCTAGAACAAAAGCATATCCCTTTGATTTTTTAGAATGCCCCAAGGTCCATCTGATTTGAAGTAGAATTGGAAAAAGGGAAGAGAGATGGAAAGGACTGATCAAAGTTGGAAAACTATAGAACTTCCCCCCATGAAAATCAAGAAAGGCAAATACAGATGAAAAATAAAAATAGTGCTCCTCCACATGTTTGGAATTGCATTTTTGGTACTCTCAACTAACTGAAATGCAGCCTCTTAGAGAAGGCTGTCACAAAGCTTATGTAGTATAGGATAGGTGTGGGACTGCCCCTCAGGGCAGAGGGGAACAGTAAACATACTGATTCCTGTTGGTTATTTGATTTCCTCTTTGATGTTAGTGACAGAACATTTACTGATTAATATTTGTGACCTCTCTAGGAGGGGGGTACAGAGGAGAGAATAGAAACAAAGAGATAGCCCATGCAAGGAACAATTTACTTAAGTCCTTTAATGACCCCATTGGGAGTGATGTGATTGGCTTGACATTGATGTTCAATAGACACCTCCCCCTCCCATCCTGGGGGTCTTTCGCTCTAAAATCTGTGTGGTTGAATTTTTGAGACAGCCTGTTAGGCCACCAGCTATGCCATGACCCAAGGGACTGGCTGGCAATTACTCTGGAAGCTCCTTGAAGATTCTACATGCCCTCAACCTGCCTCTGTAAGATCTCAAACTTTTCTCTTCCCGCTCCAGCTGCACTGTGTGTCAGTGCTTGTCTCTCAGGTGTAGGATTCTCATGTCTCATTTTTCACAGTGGCTCAGGTAAGGGGACTTGTTACAACATCTTGAGATGCTGTCTTTAGTCTCAGCTCTCTTGGAAGGGAGGAAAGGAGATGAGACGTACTGAAACCACATTTTCTTGATGTAGAGAAGAATCCAGTTCACAGACTAGAAAATATTTTATTCTTTGTATGCTCAGCAGTACAGAAACAAAGTGAGGAAAGGAAAACAATTTCTAAAGAGTAAATTATTATGAATTATCTCATAAATGCCCATGCCATCTGCTCTATTTCTCATAATTCACTAAACCTCCTTTACTTCTCATAATTCTCATAACCTCCTTTACTTCTCATAATTCACTAAATTCACTATGCTCTATTTCGTCTGTGGTGTGATGAGTTAAGTTGCCTTATTGGGAATTTCTTCAGAACATTTGTCCACCAGAGCAAAAATCAATATTCTCTCTCTTAAACAGAAGCATTTGAACAACTTTCACTATGAGGAGATGAGAATGATAATTATATTGATACTTGTTTTAAGAATTACCCAGAAGCAGATAAAAATTTGTGAATAAATGACTTATTAAGAAAGTTGTCCCAGAAGAAATCAGGGAGTAGGGGCATGAGGATAGGAAAAAGGAAGTCAAGCAAAGTGTGCTATTTTAGGCCAAGTCTCATAGCAGGGAGCTTTGGCCTAAAACTATAAGGGAAACTTAGAGCATAAATTGAGTTGTCTGCCAGAAGGCAACTGGGAGAAACTTGGGTTTTCATACACTTGCATTATCAGTCACAGCTAAGAACACCCAAGGGCCATGTAAACTTCCAATCACTTCTGCTCTCACAGCCATAGGGTAATCCTCTAAAAACAGACAAATGGACAGGCCATTGGAAATAAGAGTCCTGGATCTAGGAAGAAATTCAGGAAACAACAAAGCAATTTAGGGAAACTTGGGTGGGTTACTGCAGTGACTACTACATCATTTGAAGCATTTATTCTAGTGCCTAGAAAGCTGTGGGGTGTGTGTGTGTGTGTGTGTGGAATGCTATTTAGTTCTCACAATACCCTTGGAATTATCTCTATTTTACATACTAAGAACTTAAGTGTTCAGTAATTTATAAGAGTGTTTAAAAATGGTCAGCAACAGAGCCAGGATTCAAATCCTGGTCTGTCTGAAGGCCATGTCCACAGTCACATTACTCTCTCCTTATTACACTACCTCCTGGTCAGTCTCCTAACCAATGTAAGGGGTGCAGTTCAGGAAGAACAGGAGAACTTGGGATAGGGTAAACAGAAAAAAACAGATGATAAAATAGTTTGTAACTAAGAAATGTTATAGCAATTGAGTGGGGATTATTCTATGACCAGGAGAAGGGAAGATGAAGGAAATTTAATAATGATCTTCAAGTTCATGAAAGGGTTTAACGCAGAATAGATTGACCAGCTGTGCTCAAATTTCTGCATAGTGAATTTAAAAAGAAAACTATTTGCTATTATAGCACGAGGATTTTAGATTGGATTGAAGGACGTGTTCCCTGGCCAAAAGGGCTATTGAACACGAGTGAAATCATATAAACTTAAATTAGAGAGAAAAGAGAAAGAAAAGAAAAGAAAAGATGTGAGCCCAGTCTGTCACACTGCAAATGTATGAGATGCTACCTTGAACACAGCTGCTTCACACCTGCAACCTTCCACAGAGGGAGAGTGTGAATTTTAAAAAAATAAAGCAGCAAACTTCACTGTAGCTGAGGATGCTAGGAAACCTGAAGGCTTTCCAGAAACTATCATATTAATCATTGTATCAGGGAAGAAATATGTACTGGTGTGGTTTAGTAGTTTGCTTCTTAATGAGAACTCTCTTTCACTTTTGTCCTTTCTTCTCCAAAGGCAACCATTTCCAATGCCATTAAGTATATGTAAAAGATAGATATACAAGAACTAACATTTGGTGAACCAACCATGTGGCACACAGCCAATGACTGTTCAGATAGCAAAGGGAATGGACTTTGACGGTATCTTGTGAAGTGGCACAGATCATTGAATAATCTGTTGTTTTGATGTCCTCTATCCACCCACAGACCTTGCCCCTGAAAATTTTCTGCATAATTCCATTTAGATTTCTTAGGCTTATATGTGTGTGTATACACATATATACGCATACTCACATACATATATGTATATATACATAAACACTCTCAATGATGTGTTAGATGGTAGGTACTGCAGCCAGACTAAACTAGCCCATTGTTTTATAATGGGGCGCATACTAAAAATTTATTTTTAAGTCACTTATAAATGTGTCTTCCCCATAGAAATTCTAGTGTAGATATAATTATTTGGGGGCAGAATATCACTGTAATCACACCAAATTTACCTGTTAAGGTACTATCTTTTAGCTACGCTGTGATTTACTGGAGGAGCTCGATCACCAGATCATTATTTCTCTGGAAAAAATAAATTCTATTTTGAATTTGGAATTCCAGAAATATTTCCATCCTAATGTGCCTCTCAGTAGAGGTTTGTTAGAGGATTTTCTACACATTGGGTAAAGCCAATTGCCAAAATTCAGTTGCTCCCTGAAGTTGCTTTTCCTTTAACAAGAGTGCTGACTTGTTAACACTGTGAAATTGAATTGAAAAAAATTCTGTGAAAGAGAATTTTCCTTACTTCCATTTTAATAGCAGGCATTCATAGGATTGAAGAGAGAGTAACAATTATTATTAGCACCTACTATGTGTTGGACACTTTGTTACTCATTGTATGTATATTATCTTATGTAGCCTTCATAACAACCTTGGGATGTTATGTTATTATCACCATTCTACAAAAGAGGAAATTGACGTAAAGAAGTCAACTTGCTGGAAGTTCTATAAATAATAAATGATAGAATTGGGTTGTGCTGTGGTTTGAATGTCTCCTCCCAAATTAATGTTAAAATTTAATTGCCATTGTAACAGTATTAAGAGATATGACTGGTAAGAGGTAGATTAAGCCATGAGAACTTCACCCTCATGAATGGATTAACCAGTTTTCACAGGAGTGGGGTCATTATAAAAGACCAAGTTTGGTCCTCTTTCTCTCTTGCCCTCTCTTGCTCTTCTGCCTTCTACCATGGGATGATGTCACAAGAAGGCCCTAATCAGATGCCAGCCCCTCAATCTTGGACTTACCATATAGAACTGTGATAAATATATTTTTTTCTTTAGAAATTACTCAAACAGTGGTATTTTGTTGTAACAGCACGAAACAATCTAAGACGGGTTGTTTTGAACTCTGGACTACCTGACCCTAAATTTGAAAGCCTTTTCATGGATGTTGTGGTGGACATTTGTTGATTATGTGCCTGACATCCATTCTCTCGTCCATATTTTCCTGTGAAAAATTTGATCTTCACTACCTGTCCCCCATACCACACCACATCACAGACATTTAGTTTGTATGGAATTGACCCCGCCACCTGTCTTAGGAGTGAGCCCAGATTGACTTAGGCCAACCACTATATTATATTCTTCTCATTTCCCCTGAAATACTGCCTGATTCAAAGATAAGTAGGTAGCTCAACCAGAGACGATGAGATAGGAGGACACATTTGCTTGTCACCTTAGAATGAGAAGCTCCCTTCTTTAACTGTGTTGCAAAAGAATATGAGTTGTACAGGCTCACATTCTGTGGTTCCTGGTTCTGGTGTGGCAAACACTGTGTAGGGCCGTAGTTTGAAGCCACTGGGGCAGAAGACAGAGGGAATTCAGGGTCTTAACAACAACTTTTGGACTCCTGGATCAAGCCTTACCTGAAGTAAGAACTGCTTCTGGATTCGATTGTCAACATGTTTGCTCAAACAACAACTTATAGTTTGAGCTATATGGGGTTTGTGTCACTTTAACATAAAGAATTGTTGTAATACAGGCACTCCCCAGGCCCTACCTTCATTGAAAACATTTACATCTTCCAAATTTGTGGTATGATGAGACTTGACTTCCACAATCACACTCCTGAAACAATTCAGCAACTTAATTAATCAAATAAGATTACATTCAGGCTATTGTCCTTGCTAAGTGAGAAAAGTTGCCCACTTAAAATTTATAAAGATTCTCAACAATACAGAACAAAAACAAAGAATGTTTTGGTTAATGATTTAAACTTAGGCAGAAAAAAAAACTAATTAAATGATGCCTTTCTCTGATAATTCTAGTTCATTGAAGTTTTAATTCCAGTAGGAATAATAAAAACTGAGGTCTAAGTTTAATAAGTAAAGTTTTCAAATTATTTATATATGCTTAATTTAGAAAAGTGTATGTACACATTCATTTTCCTTGTGAGACATTACAATATATTAACATAGATTAAGCAAAATATATTTTCCTTTATTGTGATAATTCCTTGTTATCTCGTCTTTCTTCTAAATGTGATAAGAATACATAGCTATAGTTTTCAGGGTGTCATATGTATCACATATAAATCCAGATCCCTATCATTACATCCTGAGAAAATTAAGAAACTGGGGAAACTGGGGAATCACTGTAAAGAAAGAAACAGTACAGAGAAAATAAGAAGGTGTAAGAAGAAGTAATAATGACTCATTTCAAAGGTCATTTTACTGTGAAACTAAGGAAGATTAAGCTCCAGGATCCCTCACTTGCAGGGACGTTTCCAAGGCTTTGAGAGAGACCCTAGCAATGTGTTCATATAGTTATATATATTTTTGAAAAGTAGAAAAGCTAAGTATTTTAACTGCAATTAGTAAAGACTACTGTATTCTTCCCCTCTCTAATCCTCCCTGGCCCGTTACATTTTTACTTGGTTTGGATAGCAGGCAAATGACCACAGAAATTTTTAGAATCTGGCTAAGGGAAAGTTCTATTGCAAATAGATTAAAGTGGGATATATTTATATATGCCATGGACACTCCCACATTTAGTTAAGGTATTGGTAGGCATCTCAGGGTAGGATTGTCTTCTAAGAACACATATTCTTTCAGCTGTGCCAACTTCACCTGGCATTGTGATAAGAATCTGCTTGGTCAGAGATTTTATCAGGATACGAATGGATACTAAGGTGTCTAGCACTAGAAGTATATATGTAGTGAGGAGAAACCTCTGGTGAAATGTAGAGACAGATGCTAGTCTATGGAAATTCTAACAATTATCAGAAATATAAAGCTGCCAGCCGATGATTCAGTTCTCATCAATATGAAGTGAAACAGAAAGTTAGCTCTTGTCAGGAATATAAGAAATAATACTGCATATACAATTACTGATGCTGTGTGTGTGTATGTTGTGTGTGTGTATAAGAAAGACTGAATTATCTTTATATTTTCTTATAGACATTGTTATAAAAATCATCATCCTATGAAAAGGTTATCAAAGAGTTTGCATAAAATCAGTGTTAAAAAGTAGATCAACAACTCCTCGTGCTCTGGAAGCCTCCATTATATTTTCTGCTTTTGAGTTCTTTAATGGGTATAAAGAAAGTTATAGCTATACAAGATAAGTTTTAGAGATTTGCTGTACAACATAGTGCCTATAGTTAATAATGTGGTATTGTGCACTTAAAAATTAGCGAAGAGGATAGATCTTACGTTAAGTGTTGTAATCACATGCAGAAAAGCAAAGGGACACAAGGAAACTTTTGGAGGTAGTGGATATGTTTATTACCTTGCTTGTGGTGATGGTATTATGGCTGTATGCATATTTTCAAACTCATCAAATTGTATATATTAAACATACAACTATTTTATAAGATGCATTTTAAAATTAATTATACTTCAATAAAGCTGTAAAACAGTGTATTAAGTGGTTAGGTAATAAAATACAATTTTTTAATGAATTTTGTGTTATTTGTGGTTTTGTTGGTCTTTTAACATTTGAAAGATTTTCTGGTTTCTTGTACTATATTAATAATCACTTTTGCACATATTTGTAAGTTGGTATATTTTTTTCTTAAAAAGGAACCCTCAAATAAACATTCAGGCTCCAAACACCTAGATACAACCTTACCTATTTCAGCTTTTGGTAAAGAGGAATTAGTTGTATTTCTAGATGAATCTTGTTTCTTCTCAAAATTTCTGCCTGAGGATTATTTGTAGGGTCATCAAAGACACCACTTCAATCATTATTCTTGTATAAAAGGAAGAATCAATTCCACTTATTTCATATTTAAACTTTTTATCAGCATTCTTGAGGAATAATTGCAATAATGCCAATAGTGCATATTTGAAAGGTATAATTTGATAAGTTTTGACCTATGTTTACACCAACAAAGTGTCAACATAATCAAGATAATGGAAATTTTTATTACCCCCAGAGCCTTCCTCACGCTCCTTTGTATCCTTTTCTTCTGTCTCTACTCATGGCCCCATCCCAACCCCAGTCAACCACTAATCTGGTTTTTTTCCTCCCCCAAGATCTTGTAAAGTTTTTATTTTATTTTTTTTTTCATTTTACTTTAAGTTCTGGGATACATGCACAGAACATGCAGGTTTGTTACGTAGGTTTACATGTGCCATGGTGGTTTGCTGCACCCATCAACCTGTCATCCAGGCTTCAAGCCCTGCATGCATTAGGTATTTTTCCTAATGCTTTCCCTCCCCTTGCCCCCTGACAGGCCCCAGTGTGTGATGTTCCCCTACCTGTGTCCAGTTTACAGACCCAGAACCCCTTGAATAAAGGGGAGACCAGGTTCCCTTGAGAAAGGACCTCACCACACTACTGACAATTTATGCTGTTAATCTTTCTCCCATCCTTCCCCAAGGAGACCTCCAGCCTTTTACTAGGGTAACTGTGCACTGGGGAAAGGGAAATGATCAGATATTTCAGGAGCTGCTAGACACTGGCCCTGAGCTGACGATTTCGGGGGACCTAAAACGTTATTGTGGTCCTCCAGTTAAACTAGGAGCTTATGGAGTTTGGGCAATTAATGGGATTTTAGCTCACATCTGACTTACAGAGTGTCCCTGGACTCATCCTATGGTCATTTCTCCAGTGTCAGAATGCATAATTGGTATAGACATACTTAGCAGCTGGCAGGACCTCCGCATTGGCTCCCTGTCTGGTAGGGTGAAGGCTATTATGGTGGGAAAGGCCAAATGGAAACCATTAGAGCTGCTTCTACCTAGACTAATAGTAAATCAAAAACAATATCACATCCCTAGAGGGATTGCAGAGATTAGTGCCACCATCAAGGAGTTGAAAGATGCAGGGGTGGTGATTCCCACCACATCCCCATTCAACTCTCCTCTCTGGCCAGTGCAGATGACAGATGGATCTTGGAGAATGACAGTGGATTATTATAAGCTTTACCAAGTGGTGATTTGAATTGCAGTTGCTCTATGAGATGTGGTTTCATTGCTTGAGCAAATTAACACATCTTCTAGTACCTGGTATGGAGCCATTGATTTAGCAAATGCCTTTTTCTCCATTCCTGTCCATAAGGCCTACCAGAAGCAATTTGCCTTCACCTGGCAAAGCCAGCAATATACCTTTACTCTCCTACTTCAAGGGTATATCAACTCTCTGGCTTTGCGTTACAATCATATTTGGAGAGAACTTGATCACTTTTTGCTTCCACAAGATATCACACTGGTTCATTACACTGATGACATTATGATGATTGTATCCAGTGAGCAAGAAGTAGCAAACACACTGAACTTATTTGTGAGACATTTGCATGCCAGTGGATAAGAAATAAATCCAACTAAAATTCAGGGAACTTCTACCTCAGTAAAATTTCTAGGGGTCCAGTGGTATGGGGCCTGTCAAGATATTTCTTCTAAGGTAAAGGATAAGTTGCTGTATTTGGCCCCTCCTACAACCAAGAAAGAGGCACAATGGCTAGTGGGCCTATTTGAATTTTGGAGACAAAATATTCCTCATTTGGGTGTGTTACTCCATCCTGTTTATCCAGTGACCTGAAAGGCTGCCAGTTTTGAGTGGGGTCTAGAACAGGAGAAGGCTCTGCAATAGGTCCAGACAGCTGTGCAAGCTGCTCTGCCACTTGGGCCATATGACCCAGTAGATCCAATGGTGCTTGAGGTGTCAGTGGCAGATAGGGATGCTGTTTGGAGCCTTTGGCAGGCCCCCATAGGTGAATCACAGTGGAGGTCTCTAGGATTTTGGAGCAAGGCCCTGCTATCTTCTGGAGGTAACTAGTCTCCTTTTGAGAGACAGCTCTTGGCCTGTTACTGGCCTTCAGTGGAAACTGAACGTTTGACTATGGGAAAGAAAGCTACCATGTGGCCTGAACTCACTGTCATGAACTGGATGCTTTCTGACCCATCTATCCATAAAGTGGATCAGGCACAGCAACATTCTGTCATCAAATGGAAGTGGTATATACATGATTGGACTTGAGTAGTTCCTGAAGGTACAAATAAGTTACATGCCTACACGCTTTGAGAAAGTGGCTCAAATGCCCATAGTCTCCACTTCTTACCCTGCCTTCTTTCCCTGACCCTGCACCAATGATCTCATGGAGAATTCCCTATGATCAGTTGACAGAGAAAGAGAAGACTGGGGCCTGGTTCACTGATGGTTCTGCATGATATGCAGGCACCCAAAAGTGGAGAGCCGCAGCACTACAGCCTCTTTCTAGGACATTGCTGAAGGACAGCGGTGAAGAGAAATCTTCCCAATGAGCAGAACTTCGAGCAGTGCACCTGGTTGTGTACTTTGCATGGAAGGAGAAATGGCCAGATATGCAATTATATACTGATGCATGGGCTATAGCCAATGGTTTGGCTGGGTGGTCAGGGATGTGGAAGAAGTGATTGGAAAATTGGTGACAAATTTGAGGAAGAAGTATGTGGATGGACTTCTTTGAGTGGTCAAAAACTGTGAAGATACTTGTATCCTATGCGAGTGCTCACCAACATGTGACCACAGCAGAGGAGGATTTTCATAATCAAGTGGCTAGAGTGACCCAGTCTGTGGACATAGCCTCTTTCCCCAGTCACCCCTGTCATTGCCCAATGGGCCCATGAACAAAGTGGCCATAGTGGCAGAGATGCAGGTTACACATGGGCTCCACTATGGCCACTGCTGAGTGCCCCATTTGCCAGCACCAGAGACCAAATCTGAGCCCTTGATATGGCACCATTCCTTGAGGTGATCAGCCAGTTACCTGGTGGCAGGTTGATTATATTGGACCTCTTCCATCATGCAAAGTGCAGAAGTTTGTCCTCACTGGAATAGATACTTACTCCAGATATGGGGTTGCCTATCCTGCATGCAATGCTTCTGCCAAGACTACCATCTGTGGACTCACGTAATGGCTTATTCAGCATCACGGTATTCCACACATTGCCTCTGACCAAGGCACTTACTTCATGGCTAAAGAAGTGTGGCAGTGGGCTCGTGCTCATGGAGTTTGCTGGTCTTCCCATGTCCCCATTATCCTGAAGCAGCCGGATTGATAGAATGATAGAATAGCTTTTTGAAGTCACAATTCCAATGCGAACTAGGTGACAATACTCTGCAGGGCTGGGGCAAAGTTCTCCAGAAGGCTGTGTATGTTCTGAATCAACATCCAATGGATGGTACTGTTTCTCCCATAGCCAGGATTCATGGGTCCAGGAATCAAGGGGTGGAAGTGGAAGTAGCACCACTTGCTCATCACCATCCACCATCACTCACCATCACCTCTAGTGATCCACTAGCAAAATTTTTGCTTCCTTTTCCTGCAACATTATGTTCTGCTGGCCTAGAGGTCTTAGTTCCAGAGAGAGGAATGCTGCCATTAACTTCCAGTTTAATGATTCCATTAAACTGGAAGTTAGTATTGCCACCTGGACACTTTGGGTTCCTCCTAGCTTTAAGTCAACAGGCTAATAAGAGAGTTAATAGTGTTGGCTGGGGTAATTGACCTGGACTATCAAGATGAAATCATTGTACTATTCCACAACAGAGGCAAGGAAGAGTATGCATAGAATTCAGGAGACCATTAGGGCATCTCTTAGTATTACCATGCCCTGTGATTAAAGTCAAGAGGAAACTGCAACAGCCTAGTCCAGGCAGAACTACAAATGGCCCAGACCCTTCAGGAATGAAGGTTTGGGTTACTCCACCAAGAAGAAAACCATGACCTGTTGAGGTGCTTGCTTAAGCCAAAGAGAATACAGAATGTGTAGTAGAAGAAGGTAGTCATCAATACCAGCTATCACAATGTGACCAGTTGTAAAAACGAGGACTGTAATTGTCATGAGTATTTCATCTTTCTTTTGTCAAAATCATGTTTATGCATGTACACACTTGTACTAAGAAAATATCTTCATTTTCTTTTTCCTTTATTATGTGACATAAGATTTATTGACTTCCTATCAGCATTTAACTGTCATTAACTTTAGGTAATAGTATTTGGGTTGGGGATTGGTACGTTTCTGGATTTATGAAGGATAGTAGTACAAATAATAGTAGTATTAAGCATAATTATTACCTTATTATTGTCTTTATTTGAAGATTATGATCTCAGGAGGTGTGTGTGGGTTCAAGTTGACAAGGGGTAGACTTGTGATGGTTAATATTGAGTGTCAACTTGATTGGACTGAAGGATGCAAAGTATTGATCCTGGGTGTGCTGTAAGGGTGTTGCCAAAGGAGATTACGTTTGAGTCAGTGGGCTGGGAAAGGCTGTTAATCTGGGTAAGTACCATCTAATCAGCTGCCAGCGAGTATAAAGCAGGCAGAAAAACGTGAAAAGGCTACACTGGCCCAGCCTCCCACCCTTTCTTCCATGCTGGATGCTTCCTGCCCTCAAACATCAGACTCCAAGTTCTGCAGTTTTAGAACTCTGACTGGCTCTCCTTGCTCCTCAGCTTGCAGACAGCCTATTGTGGGACCTTGTGATTGTGTGAGTTAATACTTAATAAACTCCCCTTTATATATATCCTATTAGTTCTGTCCCTCTAGAGAACTCTGAGTAACACAGAATATTACAGATAAATTTACCGTGATCATTTGTGTACACATCTTTATATTAATAGATACTTTTATTTTCTTGGGGAAATACCTGGAAGTAGGTTGCATGGATTATATATATATATATATATATATATATATATATGTATGTTTTGCTTTTTAAGAAATTTTCAAATGGTTTTCCAAAATAGTTGAATAATTTTGCATTTCTATCATCAGTGTATGAGAGTTTCAGTTGCTCCAAATTTTTGCTAAAACCAGATATGGTGTATTTTTTAAAAATTATCCCTTCTAATAGGTCTATAATGCTATCTCATTGTGATTTTAACTTAATGGTGTTGACAATTTTTTCACCTTTATTTGCTATCTGTATGTTTTCTTTGATGAAGTGTCTGTTCAAATCTTTTGTTCATTGTTTTCTTATTACTGAGTTTTAAGAATTTTAAATAATATATATATATATATATATATACACATATGATTTAAGTCTTAAATCAGATATGTGGTTTGCAAATATTTTCTCCCAAGTATCTGATTTGTCTTTTCATTTTGCTAGCAGTGTATTTGAAAAAGTAGAAGTTTTGAAATTATAATATCCAATTTATCTATATTTTCTTATACAGATTGTGATTTTGTTATCACATCTAAGAAATCTTTACCTAATCAAAGTTGCAAAAGTTTTCTCCTAGAAGTTTTATAGGTTTAAGTTTTACATTTAGGTCTATGATTCATGTTGAGTTAATTTTATGGTGCAAGATATAGATCAAAGTTTATTTTTTTTCTTGCATATATATATTTTTTTCTTGCATATATATATATATATATATATATATATATATATATATATCCAATTATTCCAGCACCATTTGTTGAAAAGACTAATCTTTCTCTACTGAATTGCCTTTGAAACTTTGTCAAAATCATTTGTCTGTATATGTGTGGGTCTATTTCTGGACTCTCTTCTGTTCCATTCGTCTATTTGTCTATCTTTACACCAGTACCAAACTGTCTTGATTATTGTAGCTTCATAATAAGTGTTAGTTCTCTAAATTTGTTCATCTTTTTTTTTTTCAGATTTGTTTTGGCTATTCTGGGTCCTTTGAATTTTTATATCAATTTTAGAATCATTTAATTTCTACAAAAAAGCCTGCTGGATTTTTAATTGGTTTAAATGTATGGATTGGTTTGGGAAGAGTGGCTTTCTTAGCATTATTGAGTCTTTTGACTAATGAACACAACATAGGTTGAGCATCACTAATCTGAAAATATGAAATTTGAAATGCTCTAAAATCTGAAACTTTTTGGGTAATGACATGATGCCACAAGTGAAAAATTACACATCTGATACCTTTGCTTTCTTATGGTTCAATGTACAGAAACTTTGTTTTCTGCATAAAATTATTTAAAAAAATTGTATAAAATTACCTATATGCTATGTACATAAGATGTATATAAAACAAATACATTTTGTGTTTAGATTTCGGTCCCATTCCCAAGAAATCTAATTACACACATGCAAATATTTCAAATCTAAAAAAATTTATAATCCAAAACACTTCTGCTTCCATGCATTTTGGATAAGGAATACACAACCTGTATATCTCACCATTTATTTAGGTGATCTTTAATTACTTTCAGCAATGTTTTATAGTTTTCAGTGCACAGGTTTTTACATATTTTGTCACATTTATTTCTAATTATTTCATATTTTCGAGGCCATTTTTAATAGCATCGTTTGATGGTTCATTGGTAATATATAAAATAAAATAGATTTTTATGTATTGATCTTCTATCCTGCAACATTGCTTCAACTTATTTAATAGTTCTAGTAGCTTATTTCAAAAATGTAGATTCCAGGGGATTTTCTACATGAATAATTATGTCATTTGTGAATACAGAGTTTTATTTCTTCATATTCAATCTGGAATAGCTTTTATTTCTTTTTCTTGCTTTATTGCATTGACTAGAAATACCAATATAATGTGAAAGAGAAGTGCTGAGAGTGGATATCCTGCTTTGTTCCTGATCTTAGCTAGCACTGTATTTAAGCTTTTCTTAGCTATATTTTTGTAGAATCCCTTTATCAAATTGAGAAAATTCCTTTTTTAAAGCAATAAAGTTTCTTTTTTCTTAAAAGCAAATATGTTAATATTTGTCAAATGCTTTCTTCTACATCTATTTAGATATTATGTAGTTTATGAATTTCTTTTGTTTATTATTGTGAAGTACATTCACTGATTTTCTATCGTTAAACCAACTTTGCACACTTGGTCATGACATATTATCTTTTAACCTAGTGTTGGATTTGATTTGCTCAAATTTCAATGACAACTTTTTCAACTATGATCATGAGGGATGTTGGCCTGCAGTTTTCTTTTCTAGTAATATCTTTATCTGTTTTGGACATCTAATTCTGGCCTCATAGAATGAGTTGAAGAATGCCCTTTCCTTTTCAATTTTATACAATGATTTGTGTAGAATGGATATATTTCTTCCTTGAATCTTTAGTAGAATTATCAAGTGAAGCCATCTGGATCTCAGCATTTCGTTGTGGGAAATTTTATAACTATTGATTTAATTTCTTTAATAGTCGAGGGCTATTTATATTATCTAATTGTTTTCTTGAGTAAGCTTTGGTAGTTTGCATCTTTCAAAGAATTTGTCCACTATGTCTAAGTTGTACAGTTTATTCAAATAAGGTCATATATAATATTCCCTTAGTATCATTTTAATATTTGTAAAATTTGCCCTGGTTTCACTTCTCTCATGCCTACTACTGACAATTTGTATCTTCTTTTCTCTGACCAGTCTGGCTAGAGATTTATTAATTGTATCAATGTTCTCAAAG
This sequence comes from Cacajao melanocephalus, assembly GCA_963573385.1. Classification (NCBI taxonomy): domain Eukaryota; kingdom Metazoa; phylum Chordata; class Mammalia; order Primates; family Pitheciidae; genus Cacajao; species Cacajao melanocephalus. The sequence continues at coordinate 220,904 of CAUYLG010043984.1, forward strand.
AGAGTGACATATTATTTTGGTTTTGTATGTATAAAAAGTGTTTATTTTGCTTTCATTTTTGAAATACTTTTTTTTCCCAGTGGATATAGAGTTCTAGAATAGTTTTTTCCTCCCAAGACTTTAAAGATATTGCCCTACTGACTTTTTCTTTTGCATTGTTTGCAACAGAAATTAACTGTTATCCTTATCTCTGTTTCTTTGTACATATCTTTTTCTCCTACTGCTCTTAAGATTTCCTATTTATCACCCATTTTGATAAATTTTATTATTCTGTTCCTTAGTATTGTTTTATTTATGTTTCTTTTGCTTAGGGTTTGCTAAGCTTCTTATATATGTTGGTTTGTTGTTTTTGTCAGGTTTGGAAAATTTTCATCCATAATATATTCAAACATTTCTCCTCCATTATGAATTCAATTACTCACGTATTAGGTTGTTTGAGTTGTCCCACACCTAATACTCTGTCCAGTTTTTAAAAGTTATGTCTTCTTTCTATGTTTCATTTTGGATTGTTTCTATTGCCATACCTTCAAGTTCACTAATCTTTTCTTCCTCCATGTCTAATCTGCTATTAATTCTAGAAGTATATTCTTCATCTTACACATTTTAGTTTTAATCATTAAAAGTTTGATTTGGATTTTTTTTATACTTTTCATGTTTTTGCCTAACTTTTTGAACATATGGAATATAATTATAATAACAATTTTAATATCCTTCTCTGCTAACTCTTACATCTGTGGTTATTTCTTAATCAGATACAATTGATTGATTTACCTCCTCATTATGTATCATTTTTCCCTGTTTCTTTTGCGTATCTGGAAATTTTTGATTGGATGCCAGCCATGGTAAATTATACCTTGTGGGATGCTGTATATTTTTGTGTTCCTATAAATATTCTTGAGCTTTGTTCTGGGACACAGTTAAGTTACTTGAAAACAGTTTGATCCCTTCTGCCCTTGTTTTTAGGAATTGCTAGGTAGACTAGAACAGTTTTAGTCATGGGCTAATTATTTACCACTACTGAGGCAAGATGCTTCTGAGTACTGTACTCAATGCCCTGTAAATCTTGAGGTTTTCCAGTCTGTCTGGTGGATGCAGGCACTATTCTCCCCAGTGAGTGCTCACTAGGTACCATTTTGGCTGTTTTTCTGTGGTCTTAGGTAGTATCTTCACATGAATTCATTTACCTGTACTCAGAATGAGGGGCATTTTGCAGATATCTGACGTTCTTTCTTTGCACAGCTCTTTCCTTTCTGGTACTCTGTTCTGTGAACTCAAGCTGCTTTGGTCTCCTCAGACCCTCCATTTCATTTCTTTAGCTCATGGAGTCGTCTACACTCCACCTGGGTTCCCTTCCCTGTTTTGTGGCGTGGAAACTCCCTTTAGGTAGTAAGGTAGAGAAATCATAAGTTCTACTTCACTTGTTTCACACATCTGAGGGCTCAGTATCCTGCATTGCCTGGTGACTCAGTGTCTTAAAAACTATTGTTCATATATTTTGTCTAATTTTTTTGTTGTTTCAGGTGGAAGTGTAAACTGTTCCTGTTTCTCCATCTTGACAGGAAGCATAAGTTTTCCTTAGCTGATTTTTCTTCTTGCCTTACACTGGCTTCTTTAAGACCAGAATAAAAATAAATAAATAAAAGAAACTTCTAGAAATTAATGAAGAGATTTAAGGTATGCAGCATAGGTGTTTGACAACTATGTAGAGCAGTGAACCAGTCTTAATTTGTTTCATTAATCTGGTAGAAAAAAAAAAGACATATTTGCATGAAATTCACAATTCAGATTGCCATATTAGCCACTAAGTCAGAGGCTTGAGAGCTGAGCCTTGAGAAACAAAATTCTTGACAGTTGTTGATGTTTTTGTAATAGGATACTTCTATTATTTTAGCAAACAGAAAGACTGCATAAAAATGTCAGAAAGAGACTACTTTTGGAGAAAAAAATAGAAACCAACTCCCTAAAGGGACCTATTGGGGATAATTACCCAGAGCCTGTGGTAGATCAGGAGGGCTGATTTAAAGTTATTGTTTTCGTAAATTTTGCAAAAAAAAACTTTGTTTTTTTTTTCTTGGCTTTAAAGGTAGTGGAAAAATTACTTCCACAGTTGTAATCTCATATAAACTGCAAAAGTGGATTTTATTCTCTCAGCTTTTCAAGCCTCCTTTCTCTAATTCAGAGTAATATTGGCTAATGATAAAACACTACAAACTATAATTTGAAATAGCGCTTCAATTTTCAATTTGCAGTCTGGGAATAGATCAAGGAATTTTAGTTTGTTGGTTTTCCTGCTGCCTTAGGTCAGGAAAGCCTAGCTTTCTCATCCAACACCTGTTCAAGTCTGAGGATGCTGATTAATTCATGATCGAAAGGTATCAATTTCACAACCCAGACTTCTACATTCTTGAAATGCTTTTCTCATGGGAGACATTAAATAGGCTTTGAATTAACTGTAAGTAAATAAATATTCAGTTCTTTGAATAGCACTGTATTCTGTTTCATTAAAAATATTTCTTACTTGATTTTTCTCACCAATAAAAGTATTCAAAAATGTTAAATTCAACCAACATCACATCAAGAATTACTATGTTATCTTTGAATTATATAAGTGATCTTTTGGTCATGCACATACTAGTTGTTCTTAAACTATATAAACATACTTTTTGTTAAAATCTAACCATTCAGCTTAAAATTGAGACCTCCTAGTTAGAGGAGAATTTCAAATATATTTAACAGCAACCATAAAAAAGGTTAAATATAAATAGCACATGTGAACAAGCCTGGGATAATTGACTGTCTTTTTATATTTTTGGAAGTCAATTCCATCTTCGTATACTTGAATTCTTCCAGGTTTTAATTCACATTAAGCTCTAGTGGCTGACACCATTTATCCTCCTCCATATATCCTTTGGAATATGGACATATTGGGTTGTTGTGAGAATAGAGTTATCAAAGTTGTAATCAGATAAACACTAAGCAAAGTGTTATGGCAAAGTGTAGTCAAGTGCCTTTCCTATCAGATGGTCAACACCTAAGTGCTCAAGGTTGAGAGAATAGTTTTCATCTCTATTGATAGGAAGAACCAATGGTGTGATCACTGGATACTGGCAATTGTTGCCCAAGAAACTCTCTCCTCTTGCTGTGGAACTGCTGGGCACTCAAATAGTTTGACAGCTCTTGTTACACAGCTCTTCTTGGACTAAAAGGCCCTCAGCATTCCCTGGTAATTTCTACACTCCTGGAGCTTCATCTGGTAATTCTCTGACTTATGCAGTACCACCCCACTCCAACTCTTCAGAGTATCTTTAGAGCTGTTTGCTTTCTTCTTGAAGCTATTGTCCTCTTGTTTTTGGAGGGCTTATTCTTGGGAGACTTGGAGGGCTTATTAAGCCCTAAGACTCAATCATTAGCAACCAAAAAACTAGCTTCTACTCTTCCAACGTCAGGGAAAACATAATCTTAAAATACAGTGGTTAGGGAAAGTATTTGCATAATGTCTTTTTAGGAATGTACAGGAAGGGGACCTTTTATGCTTTTTTCAGCTGAAAGGCAAGAGGATGCAGGATGGAGGTTAGAAATACACAGCTGCCATAGTCCAATTCTTGTATAGACACTGCAAGAATGTGATTAAATGATTGAGAAAATTGCCTACTACTTCTCTTTACTTTTCTGTATTTAGCAGGAACATCACCCTTTCTTTTTGATCCATATAAGGGAGATGAAAAGAATATGAGACAATATATGAGAAAATGAAAGGAAAGTGCAATGTCATAATAGGCTAAGAATCCACATAATTAAATGCCCAAACACTTTAGTTTATCATTCCAGATCTTTCATGATCTTGCCAATCTATTTTCCCAACTGTATCCCATATTATCTCCCTTTGCATATAGTTTCATCCAAATACATGAAATAAATTGCTGTTCTTCAAATGCTTTGTACTCTACCTCTACATCTACTTTCATGCTGCTTTCTCTACCTGACATTCTCTGTCCCCAAACTGTTGCTATTTAACTTTGACTTGGCTTGGGTTACCTGAGATGCAGACACTGAGACAAGCTTTTAAGGTTGAGTAATTTATTAGAGAATAAAGGTAGGAGAATGATTAAGTTAAAGAATGAAAGAAAGGTTACTTTGGAAGAGCATGTTATCAAGACAGCTTTCAGTTCCAGGACTCAACTGAAGCATAATCCCACAAGAGAGCTCTTGAAGCCCAGACAAGCTATTCTACCTTAGAGTTATCCTACCCAAGGGGCAAGGGAACTAAGTGTTTATACACTAACATTCCTCAGATATTGCTTGAGAGTTGCTCCTAGAGACATTAATTCCAGAAGCTTCCAATCTGTTGAACAGGTGGCAGAGTGAGTTTCAGCAGTAAGAGGACCCCATTGACAAAGAATTGCTGGTGCTAGGAGTCGGAAGTTGGGCCAAAGGCAAATAGTTGCTAATAGGGAGGTAATATGAGAGGCACTGACAGCATCTGCTACAAAACTGTCCCCAAAAGAAAAGATGGGATACGGCTGGCTATGCTGCAGTTAAAAAGCAACCAAATATTAGTAGCTTAATACCACAAAAGTTTATTTTTCACTTCTTGTTATCAAGAGACCTCTGTGGACATTATAACTCAAAGACCCAGGTTGATGGCCAGTGGAATAGCTACCATCTCAAACATGGCCTAATGTTGTATCAAAGGGAAAAATAAGCTCTTGCATTGGCAATGAAATGTCTACCCTTAGTGACTTGTGCTATTTCCACTCACAAATGTAAGTAGTTGCCCAGAACTACTTACCTGGCCCCAATCTACCACTGGGTGTGTACATGTCATCTACCATGTACCTGGAAGATGAGAGAAACAAATGATTAATGATGACCACATCCCAAGACCAATAGTAATTCCAGATGAATCAATGACATAAACAAAAACATGGTCTTTAAAGGAATAGAAAATATAAGTGAGTTTAATGTAAATTTAAAAGTTATTTATAAGTAGCATACCAAATCCAGAAACTATAAGAGATTGACAAGCATAAATGCATAAAGCTTAAAAAATTTTTAATATAACAAAAATGGCATAAAAAGAGTAAAAAGTTTTTTTTAATGGGTTAATGCAGTAGATTAGGTGCTAATATTTTTTAACATGTAATAAGAGAAATTCTGTATCTAAAGGAAAAATGAACATGGAAATAGGCAATTCACTTATAATGGCATTCATCTGGCCAATAAAAAATGTGTGACTTTCAGAATAAAATAAAAATGAAATACTGTTTTCAGTCATCACTTTAGCAAAACTGCAAAGGTTCAGTGAGGCCCAGGCATTCCCATGTACTGTGGACAGAAGTGCAAAGAGGTTTAACCTCTAATTTCATTTCTATTTTTAAACAGGTATGTTAAAATTTTAAATGTGAATATCCTCTTGACCCAATAATTTTAAGTCTAAGATTTGAATCTGGAGATAAACTTGAACAAGTGCATACGGATTTATGTGTAAGGACTGATATAGATTTATGTGTGTTCCCACCCAAATCTCATATTGAAATGGAATCCCCAGTATTGGAGGTGGGGCCTGTTGTGAGGTGATTGGATCATGGGGTTGGATTTCAAAGGAATGGTTTAGCATCATCCCTCACGGCCCTGTCATAGTGAGGTGAGTTCTTCTGTGATCTGGTCGTTTAAAGTGTGCAGCACCTCTCGCTTTGACTCTCCCTTGCTCCTGCTTTTGCCATGAGATGTGCAAGCTCCTGCTGCGCCTTGCACCATGATTTGAAGCTCCTTGAGGCTTCTCCAGAAGGAGATGCTGCCATGCTTCCTGTACAGCCTGCAGAACCATGAACCGATTATACCTCTTTTCTTTATAAATTACCCAGTCTCAGGTATTTCTTTAGAGCAATGCAAGAATAGACTAATACTAATATGTTCAATAAAACATTATTTGTTGTTATAACACCCCCAACCCCCAATGTCCACAAATAGGGGATTAGCTGAATGATATATAGTACTTACTTATAATGAAGTATTACATAGCCATTGAAAAGCATGAAATAGATTTTTGTGGGCTGAAACAAAAAGCCTAGGATAGAATATCGATGAAAAATGAAATAACAAAAAGCAATCTGTAGTGTGATTCCACTTGTGTGTGTGTCTTACAAATGTATAGACAATTTTTGACAGAACACGAGAGAGTGTTAAGAGTAGCAGCCTGTGGGGAGGGCCAATAGGAGTTCAGGGAGACAGAGTGGGGCTGTAGAGGATGTCAATTATTTTTTGGCCATGCACACTTATCCTTCCTTGTCTTTATAAAAAAAAATCTACTCAGTCACATAGAGTGCTTTGAAGAAGGTGTCTCATTTCTTTAACTCCAGAGATGGAAGATGAAACCCAAGCTTGATCAAAGAACCTACCCAATTCCACTAGCCACATTGACCCATCAAGGGTGTTATGAGTTGAAAACTGGTCAAACCTGAGTGAGTTTCAAGACTTGTACATGAGCCCCTGGGACTGTAAAAAACTCTTTTCTTCTGAGTGTGAGTCTGGAGGATGTATGCTTGAATGCTGCAGTCTATCAATGTTCTGAAAGAGGAAACAAAACAATGAGGGAGAAGCAGAGCTAATATGTCCAGAACAGATCCTTGGACATTTCAGTTAAAAAAATAACAAACAATTTTTTCCCTTAGGCAACTTTGAATTAGGACCTACTTAAATGAGTTCTTTTCCTTTATTTTAATATTATGTTCAGTTTGAATACATATATGTGCTTTTGTAGCAAAAAGTATTTTGTAAATAAGAAGACTCCACTTTGTAATCACACTTTAAAAAAGATGTGCAATAGAAAGCTTGGATATATAAACGGAGATATTTCTAAATGTAATACAAGACAGCCATTAAAAAATAATGAGGTCAATGTATGTGTATTCATATGGAAAGATACTCTAAAAGAGGGAGAAAATATCAGATTCCAGAAAACCACATATATTTCCATTTTTATAAAAGAAAAAGATGTTTATTTCATCTATATATATTCCATTTATATAAAAGAAAAAGATGTTTATATGTGTATTACAATCCAAAAAGCTATACAGCAGATTAAATAATCAATTCCAAAGCATGGGGTTATGGGCAGACTTCACTTTCTATTTTGTACACTAATGTATGGAAATATTTTATCCCCATTCTTAGATGATAAGGACCTCAAGTATAAGTTTCATTTCATCTTTGAATTCTTCAGATCACCTACTCATATTAGTAACAAATATATGTTTGTGGAGTGAATGAGTGTGAAAAAAATAAAAAATAAAATTAATTAAGAGAAGGATCTTACCTCACAGAATAAGGAAAATCCAGCAGTTTTCTGTGTGTTAAAGGCAATTTAAAATATTAGCAGTTACATAGGCTTTGGAAGAATAATCAGGTCACAAGACCCACTCCCACACACCACAATTCTAGCTGGTCCTTTGCAGCTGAAGATACTCAGAGAATAAGAAACATTTTATGGTTGTTTTTTTTTCTGGAGATTTTTTTTTTCCATAGGGGTGGTATTAGTTAGGGTAAATTAGGGTTAGGCTACAGTAACAAGCCCCAAATCTCAGTGGTTTCAAACAGTAAAAGTTTATTTCTTATGTTTGAAACCACTGAGATTTCATGCCACATTTCCAAAGCAAAGTAGAAGTAGGACTCTTCATTCTAGTCACTCAAGAACCCAGTAGATGAAGTCTCTATCTCAAAATATGCACCCACAATCACATTGGAAAGAAAAAGTCATGGCAAATTCTGCAATGGTTCTTCAAATTGACATCTGGAAGTGACATACACCCTTAGGTTTCATTGGCCCATGGAAGTCACATGAACACGTCACACTTCAAGGCAGTAGGGAGGTGCCATCTTACCACATGCATTTTCTGAGGAATGATAGATGAGATTTACTTCGTGTAACATTACCCACATTTATATACTTTTCAACATTCCAATTTGGTGCCCCTTCCTTGAGGTCTATTTAAAAATGCTTGTATCATAATCACTTGCCCACAAATTGCTTCCTAGAATACATTATTTTACCTGTTAGCAGTGTGTTAACAATTTCGTTTAAAATAAAAATTCTCTTGACTTGTTAATTGCCATTTTCAGCAAATACAAAGCAAACTGATATACTGCCATGTTCCCTAGGGTGAGCGGGAGGCTCAATACATACTAAGGGGTGAGAATATTTGCCTTGATTAATAATAAATACTTATATTTGAAAAAGTTGATCTGAGTAACAAGAGCTCTAATTTTTTTTAGTTATCATGCATGATATAAAATATATAATTTATCGTGAAATAAACTGCCCTAAATAGGCCAAATGTTGTCACCTTTACTGGGTAATTTGAACTCTGGCATATATAAACTTCCTCCTCATTTTTTGTATTATCCTAACATTCTTTATTTTTTAAAAAATCTTTTGTATTTGTTTTGTTTATAGCAGAGATATTATCGTATGCATTTTCTGTTCAAGTTTCACTTATTTATAAATACAGTCATTTAAAGTTGCATTGCCAAATTCACAAGTTTAATAGAAATAAATTTGAGGCAACCTTGATAAACAAAAATGAAAGTCAAAAAAAACCACAGAATATTATAGTTTCCAAGAATAACTTTAACATTATGTGTATCAATCAGAAATAACAGGCCCTTTTCAACCACCACAAAAATGACTAAGGCTTTACTTGAATAGTTGGCAAATCCTTTGCAAGGTTATCGAGTATAATTTTTTTAGTATAATGCTGAGGCACTAAGTGCTGTCTAGTGTTTCCAGGAAGAAGCCCCTGTGATGTACCTTATGAGGAAAATGACAAACTTATGTGTGTTAAATAAGCTTCATTCATGTAACACGGATATCAGGCATGTGTTATAATGCTTTTGGCTGTGAGTTCAATATTAATGAATCCACTATATATATGTTAAGTAATTGCCAGAAATATGTTTGTTTAGCATCATGGGAATGAGTAATTAAATTATGGTCATTATACAACAGAATATTATATTTATTAAATATTTAAATTATCAATAGTGGAAAAGACAAACATGCATAAATTGTCAATTGGAACTATTTAGAACAATATGCATAGGAGGGAGATACAACAAACTGTGAAGAGGATTATCTCCGTGTGCTGGGATTAGAGGGATTTTTATTATTTTGTATTATTCTCCTTGTAAATTTACCATTTCAAGCATTTTAGGGCAATAAAATTTATTAGTTTTATAATTAGAAAAATTTATACTTTTTTTGTCTTCATACCAATATATTTTATTGTGGGTTGTTGGTTTTATCTGCAGTAGGTCAGATGTTTGCTGAATTCAGTTCTGAGCTTTTGAACAAAAAGCAGATCTTTGGAACAGGAAAGAAGATAAGAGAAACATAAAGATGGCTAAGTTGGAGAAATATGAATAAGATGATTAGACCTAGCAAAGAGCTGGCTGGATGTCATTTATGTTGATGATGGACTCCTACACAGAGGATGATGATGGTCTAGGACCTAGCAGTCACTCAACATCATTTCTTAAATGATTTTTTAAAACAAGTGAATGAATGAGCAGTTATATATCTTCCCTGAGCCAATAAAATATATTAAAAGTATAGGGCTGGGTGCAGTGACTCATGCCTGTAATCCAAGCACTTTGGGAGGTTGAGGTGGGTGGATCATGAGGTCAGCAGTTCGAGATCAGCCTGGCCAACATGGTAAAACCCCCGTCTCTACTAAAAATACAAAAATTAGCTGGGCATGGTGGTGCATGCCTGTAATCTCGGCTACTTGGGAGGCTGAGGCAGAAGAATCGCTTGAATCTGAGAAGTGGAGATTACAGTGAGCCGATATTGCGCCACTGCACTTTAGCCTGGGCAACAGAACGAGACTCCTTCTCAAAAAAAAAAAAAAAAAAAAAAAAGAAAAAGAAAAAAAAGGTATAGGAAGAGTTTTATATTTGGTAAACATTTACCTAAGTTCATTTAAAATATGTATGATATTGTATTGGCTCTTTCAAGAAAGAGCTGGGGGAGGAATTAGAAAGTGAAAGAGTAAATCGGGGTGCCAAGTATAACAAGGGATCTTATAGACTTAAATTGGGAGGTTTCCTAAGGAATGGCTACAAGACCCAACTTCAAGCAATAGGATTTCTAAGCCTGGCAAATGGGACATATAACAATAGGTGACTGGTTTCTGAATTCTGGGATATTGGTATTTTAGAGAAAATTGTTTCACAAAGGTAACATCAGCTATGCAAAGTACTTTAGGAAATGTCTGAGGTTAAATGATAAGTTATTAACACATTTCTGGAGAGAAACAGCCTTAAATTCCTTTTATCTACTAATGTTGAATTTAGAAAATATTGATCAATATAGGGTATCCATAGATAACTAAATTTTTTTCTAAAGGCATGTCAGCAATATTTGCATCTTCAAGGTGCACCCTATCCACTACATGCGCATTCACACACACACAAAACACACACATACAGTCAAGCCTTATTTGTGGATTGTGTATTTGTGAAATTGCCTACTTGCTAAAACATACCGGTAACTCCAAAATCAGTACTTATTACACTTCCACTGCCATTTGAGGACATGCAGTTCCTTACACCCAACCTCATCCCAACTGAGGTTGAAAAGGAAAAAACTCTGCCCACTTGTTCAGTTCTCATTCCCTAAACAAGCATTCTTTTTATTGTCTATTTAGTGTCACATCTTTTTATTTTTGCATTTTTGTGCTTTTGGTGATTTCTCTATTTTAAATGGCCCCAAGTATAGTGCTGAGGCAGTGAAGTGCTATCTAGTGTTTCCAAGCTGAAAAAGCCTGTAATGTACCTTATGAAGAAAATAACAGAATTACATGTGTTAAATAATCTTTATTTATCTAACATGAATATCAGACATGAGTTATAGTGCTGTTGATTTTGAGTTCAATGTTAATGAATCAACTATGTATATTAAATAAGGTTTCTTTAAATAGAAACACACATAAAACAAGGTTATATGTTGATTACTTGATGTTAATGTTGTGACCAAAGGTTCACAGGAACCTAACTCTGTATTTCCCATGGGAAAATTAGTGAATAGTTTAGTATTCACTAATTCAGTGTTTACAGAGACTTTAAAAAAAAACTACCAGAATAAATATATATATATATATATATATATATATATATATATATATATATAAACTGATACTTGGTACTATCATTCTTTTTTATTTATATATATAGTGTATATAATATGTACAATATATATGCACACACACAAAGACACACTCATATACACACAAACTAAGATCTCTCATTTTAAATATATTTATAAAAATACTTGATATTAAATAGAAGTCTTTACTGATATATATATTTGCATTACATATGTATAAACATCAGGCTTGTGTTCACTACTTTTATAAAAGCTGTTAACATTTCCATTGCAGAGGAATACGCTCTAACCAATAAAACTATAGTCAAGTTGTTGTTTTAGAGTCTTAACTGAAATCCTGTTTTGTTTTGTTTTGTTTTGAGATGGAGTCCCCCTCTGTCTCCTAGGCTGGAGTGCAGTCTTGGTTCACTGCAACCTCTGCCTCCTGGGTTCAAGTGATTCTTCTGCCTCAGCCTCCTGAGTAGCTGGCATTACAGGCACATGCCACTGAACTTGGCTGTTGTATTTTTAGCAGAGACAAGGTTTCACCATGTTGGCCAGGTGGTCTCAAACTCCTGACCTCAGGGGATCCGTCCACCTTGGCCTCCCGAAGTGTTGGGATTACAGGTATATTATTTTATTATACATTTTTCTAATATATATTATGGCCACTACCAAAGTACACATGAAACTCAAAGGTGGACTTTTCTTTTAAGCAAGGACATCTGAATAGAAACAGTATAAAAATGTAGATACATATTGTTACAGTGTGGGTGAATTTTCACACAGAAAATACAAGTATGCAGAAGTCAAATTTCTTTTTGGTAAGCAACTTTAATTTCCATCCTTACCCACAAACCACTTGTTGGGCAACAGCTTAATACTGCTATTCTTAAGTAAACTCAGTCACTTCAGGATATAAACTTGGTAGATTTAGAATTTCAGCTCTGTCAACTTAAGGTAAACATTTTTATCCTTCTTCTGCTCTTTAGGATTATGTCTAAGTTCTATGAGGACATGGCATCAGTCTGAAGGAGGCTTTTTGTTCTCTGTAATATTGTTACCCCAAGGTCGTTAATCAGATCACCACTTCTCCATATTTTTGTGCTGGTGTTCACTACTAACAACTGTGGTCCAATCGTGATCTCTGGCTGCATCCTTATCCTGTGCATCCTCATCTTCTGAATTCTAAAGTTCTTTTGGTTTTGCTGTGCCCTTTCGGCTCTTGGAGTACAGAAAGTCTTCGCTACTTTCTTTGCCCCAGGCTCGATTATATGGGCTTCATCAAGCTGCTGTGTGAACACATTTGCAGATCAGTTCTTGTTATTCCATAAGGCTCAAGTGTCCCTGAATTCTGCTTTAGTTATCCCGACACTAGCATGTCATGAAGTCTATGAGAAATAGGTTGACATAAATAAAAAAGAATGGTAGTACCAAGTGTCAGTAAGGTTGTGAAATAGCTAGAGTTCTTACACATTCCTGCTGGGAATGCAAAATGGCTCAGTCCCATTGGAAGCGTTTTGGCAGTTTCTTATTGAAATAACCATACATTTATTACACAACTCACCATTTGCATAACTAAGTATTATTCCAAGAGAAATAAAAAGTTATCTAACAAAGACTTGTTTACAACCATTCAGGAAATTTAATTCATAATTACCCCCAAATTGAAATAACCTAAATATCAACCGATAAATGGATAAACAAATTATGGTATAGCTATATTAAATAGTAATACTACTCATTACTGAGTAGTATAGCTATATTATGTAATATATAGCTATATTATATAATACTATACCATGTAATAAAAAAGAAATGCTGATACAAGCAATAGTATAGATGAGTTTCAAAAACATTGGACTATGCAAAAGTAGTCAGATCAAAAAAAGTGCATACCAAATTATTACATTTATATAAAACTAGAAAAAAAAAGTCTGATTTAAATGGACAGAAAGCAAGCCATTGGCTTTTTGGGGCTGGAGGTGTTGACGGGGTTGGCTGGGAGAAAGGTAGGGAAACTTTCTGGGGTGATGAAAATGTTCTATATTTTCATTTGATGGTGGTTGCATGAGTTAATAAATTAGCCAAAACTCATCAAAATGTACACTTCAGATGGGTACATTTGGTGTATGTCAATTATATATCAATAGAATTGATTTTAAAATAAACTAGAAGCTCAATTTACTTCTTTATTCTCTTTGGACTCTTTTGGTCCTCCCTTTCATGGGAAAAAAAATGCATGAATGCCTTTGACTTTTGTGATCAAAAGCAAAGTTGCAAAATCTACACAGGAAAACCTAAGTTAATATCTCCAAATTTCGTATGCTTTATTCTGGTGAAAGTGAGAGGTGATATGAGGAGAGACCATTTTTTAAGTATAAGATATAATGTAATAGGTCCAAATAGAGACATTCATTAATCTTCCCAATATACCAAGTAATGTTAAGTGTTGAGAGTATATCCAAGAGTAAGATATTTGACTGTATGCATCTGAGTATAGGAACCTTGCCTGTCTGTCCTATGTTGTATTCCCAGTGCCTAGCACTGTATGCTTGCTACATGCTTGTTGAATTGTTGAATGAAAACATACTTACCTTAATCATAGATATTAAAATCTAGTGCAAGTAGCAGGCATAGATTTATGTAATTTTAATAGTTAATTGCTGGGTGATGACACATTCAGTGCTATGGGAATAGAGAGGAAGAACAATTAGCCCAAACTGCAGTTTCTAGAGAGGCCGTATGAAGGGGATGGGTCCATGCTGAGAAAAGTGAATTTGAGCAAAACAAGGGAAAAGGTATAATAGAGAGAAAAAAATCACCCATGTAGGGCATGGAGATTTGCTAATTCATTCAAGGAATATTTGGTGAACTACCATCATGTGCTAAGTACTGTTGTAGGAGCAGAGGACTGAAGATGACTAAGAAAACAATCCCTGTCCTCATAAGGTTTATATGCTAATGGAGGAGGCAGATAATTTTTTTAAAACCCCGTTTAATTTGCTATCGTGCTGAAAATAGAGAAATAAAGGCAGTAAAGAGAAAATAAAGGAGAGTATTGGCCAAAGAAAGTGATGGGGGTGGTGGGTGTTCTATTTTATGTAAGGTTGTCACAGAAAGAATCTGAAGAGAGTGAGCCATGTGCATACTGAGGGGAAAAGCTTTTAAGGCAACGAGAATAGCCTGTGACAAAGCCACGATTGAGGGCTTGCTTGGCATACTCAATAAGGAGTAGGGAGGTCAGTATGGCTGGAGAAGAGTGAGCGAAAGGGACAGAGAAGAGATGATATGTGATATTTGTGGTGGTAGATGGTGAACCGTTGTAAGGAATTTGGATTATACTTAGGTGAAATGAGAAAACATTGAATAAGAAACATGATATGACTGCCATTTGAATGTATTACTCTGGGCAGGGCACAGTGGCTCACACCTGTAATCCCATCACTTTGGAAGGCCAAAGCCTTGAACTTCTGGCCTCATGGCATCCTTCTGCCTTAGTCTCTGAAAGCTCTGGGATTACAGGTGTGAGGCACCATACTTGCCTTCAGATAACTCTTATATGTTGACATTTGTATAGTTCTTTGGCCATCATTGGGGTTTTTACTTATTTATTTATTTATTTATTTTTTTGAAAGAAAGAAAAAGAGGAAAGAAAGTGAGAGTGAAAGAAAGAAAAAAAAAGAATGTAAGAGAGAAAGAAAGAGGGAGAGAGAACGAAATTCTTGTTCTATTGCCCAGGCTAGAATGCAGTCTAAAAATGGGTATTAAAAACCTCTTTTATGCCAATAATTGTACTTAACAATGGAGACAGGAAGGAATAAGAGATGAAAATAACAAACAAGCAGCCAACCAGTGTTTTACT